>CAUYRH010160942.1:0-10114 GCA_963574655.1 Perodicticus potto
TCATATTCACTCTCAAAAAGAGTACATACAAAATTAGTTTGAAAAGTATAAAGAACCATGTAAGCATCAGGTCCTAGGGATGGCCAGCTTTTTTTTTCGGCTGCACATTGGAAGAAGAGTTGTCTCGGGCCACACATTAAATACACAAACACTAACGAAAGATGATGAGCAAAAAAAGCCCCATGCTTAATTTTCATGATATCTGACACCACAGATAAACAAATAATCTGCATGTGGTCTCCGGCCTGTAGGTTGGATACTCTCGGAAGCTTTACCATGTGTGACTAATCCAAATTGAGTGATTCTGTAAGATTCTGTCATGAAAAAAAATAAAAAAACAAGCTTTGTTTGGGGGGTTGAATTATAGGTCATTTGCATCAAGACTGACCTATAATTTAAAAACCTAAACTCTTTTTCTCTAACCTGATGTGAAAGAGAGAGAGAGAGAGAGAGAGAGAGAGAGAGAGAAGAGGGGGGTGGGGAGAAAGAAGGAAGGAAAGAAGGAAGGAAGAGAGGGAGGGAGGGAGAAAAAAAAAATCAAAAACTTAAGCTGGGCGCAGTGGCACACACTTGTGATACCAGAATTTCTTCTTCAGTAAGTCCTTGGTCTCAGGGGTTGAATGAACTCCAGACCACAGGTCAGTGATAAGATAGGATTTGATTAGACAGAAAGAAATACAGAAGCAGTAAAAAATGCACCAGAGCCTCTGGCAAAGAGGAAGGCCCACTTTGGAAATCTCTCTCATGCCCTTTGTCTAGGGCAGCAGTTCTCAACCTGTGGGTTGCGACACACAGGAACCTTATTAAAAGGGCTGCAGCATTAGGAAGATTGAGAACCACTGGTCTAGGGGTATATATTGTCTGGAGAATTACATTTTGGCTAGGATTTGGTAGGTGGAAAAATAGCCTTTCAAAGTTGAATACAGTCCCTCCCCTGTGCTGGGGCAAGGTTATTAGGTCTTTGCAGTTTTTGTCTCAGGGAAGGGATTTGTGTTCCCTACTCAAGGTAGAACCACCCAAGAAACCATCTCAGGCTCCTTTGTTCATGATCTTATTAGGCCCAAGAGGGTGTCCTGGAAAAGGCAGCCTGTTTATGCCTGGAAATGGGGGTCTGATTTCTGAGCTCACTTGGGCCTAGAGAACAGGGGAATCCCTGTCCAGCCCCAAGTGGGGGAATCCTATATCACCTGTAGTCCTAGCTACTTGAGTGGCTGAGATGGGAGGGTCTCTTGAGCCCAAGAGTTTAAGGGGCAACCTGGGCAACCTAGTGAGACCCTATCTCAAAAAGGAAAAATACAAAAAATAAAACTTAAAGGAAGTAAGAGTATAAGAAAACTTGACAGATTTTTTTTAAAAAGAAACAAACTGGAAGTTATGCATGCAAAAGAATATATTCACTCCTCACAATAGTCAACACAATAATAATCCATATACCTCTTAGACTAGGGCTATCCACAAAAAGCATTTTTAGAAATTTTCTTTTGGCTCAGCACAGTGGTTACGGCACCAGCCATATGCACCGAGGCTGATGGATTCAAATCCAGCCCGGACCAGCTAAACAACAATGACAACTGCAACTACAACAACAACAACAACAATAACAACAAATAGTCGGGCATTGTGGTGGGTGCCTGTAGTCCCTGCTACTTGGGAGACTGAGGCAAGAGAATCCCTTAAGCCCAAGAGTTGGAGGTTGCTGTGAGCTGTGATAGCACAGCACTCTACTGAGGGCAACATAATGAGACTCTGTCTCAAAAAAAAAAAAAAAGAAAGAAATTTCCTTCTGGAAACGACTTAGGCTCTAACAGCATGTTCTTTTTAATATTAGTATATTTACTCATGCTTTGCTTTAGGAAGCTAAAAGCTATTCAAATTCAGATGGGGGAATAAAATTAGTCAAATGAGAATTATTAAAATGTAGCAAAGCTACTCTTCTGTCTCATAGGCATATTAGCGGCCCTAAAGGCAATTGATTAAGTGAGGCTTTGGAATCCCTTTGAAGAACTGGAAGACCATTTAAGGAAAGAAAAATGCGAAGAATAAAACTTGCAGTCTGTTTATATATCCATCCATCCTCAAGGGAGGTGAAACTCTGAGGCAGTTTTATTTTTTTTCTCTATATTTCTAGTAAAGTTTTCAATATGTTTCTGGAAAAAAAAAAAAAAAACAACTTGCAGGTGGGGCATGGTGGCTCAAGCCTATAATAGTAGCACTCTGGGAGGCCAGGGTGGGTGAATTGCCCTGAGCTCAGGAGTTCGAGACCAGCCTGAGAGCATAGTGAGGCTCTGTCTCAAAAAAAAACAACGCAGTTACAGAGAACCTATCATTTGCAATTTGCAAGGTAGTCTGTTAGGTAAAGATACAAACTCTGTGAGCCAAAGTTGAACCCTCAAGTCATTCTTTCCAACAAAACCTCAGCAAATGGATGAATGCATTTGATGTATATTCTGTTCCTAATTCTTAGTACCCCCTCTAAGTGCTCCCCTTTTCCAATTCTAACCATCCTTCAAATTTCTTCCTTTAAAAGAAAAAAAGTCACCTCCTCCAGAACATCTTCCCTGGCTCAGCCCAGGCTGGATGCCGCCCTGGGGCTGACATAACCCTGCCGCTCTAAAGGCAGTATAGTATCCGTGCCTGACTGCTGAGCGAGTTGCCCTCTGGACAAGTTTCTTGTCTCCCAGCCTCAATCTCAGCTTTGGTAAAACAATAAAAATACGGCCATGATCACACCACTTCCCGGCAGCCTGGGCGGCACACTGAGACCTTGTCTCTGGCTGGGTGGTGGGGATAAGATCCACCTATGAGGCTGAAGTGAGGTTTAAATTAGTTAATCTGTATAAAGCTCTACAAGAGCATATCGGATTTGCATAACAGGGCCTAAATAAATGTTAGCTATTGTCTGTTTCCTTAACTCTCTTCTCTAATAGAGGACAAATTCCTTGAAGACAGACACTGCCTCTTACCCTCACATTCCTTAGACATAACATAGCCCTTGGGGTATACAGTGTTGAAAGGACAGGCTGTGGGAGATACCATCGTTAGCTAACTGCATTTCATCCTTTAATACCCCTGCAGGCCTGGTCTGTGGACTTGTCCTTCCCTTGCCCCTGGGTGAAATGAAATCCCAGGCAGTTTCCACCCTGTGCTCCATACACTCCCAGAGTCAAGGTCAGTGTGGTCTCCTTGATCGCCTCACACCTGGCTCCGTGGCAACATCACAGAAAGTGCCACAGCACTGTAAAAATTACTTTCAGGAAACTGTCCAACTTCCAACTCCTAGCAACTTCAGCTGCCACCATTTTAATTTTTTAATGTTTTTTAAAATTTATTTTTATTCATTATTTTGTTTTTTAGAGGTGGGGAGGGGTGTCTCACTTTGTCACCCAGGCTGGAGAACAACAGCACAAACATAGCCCACTGCAGCCTCCAACTTCCTGAGTTAAAGTGATCCTCCTGCCTCAGCCTCTGGAGTAGCTGGGACTACAGGTGTGCACCACCGTGCCCGCTAACTTCAACAATTTTAGACTCCCAAAGTAGGTGTGAGGCTAAGGACTGCAAAACTGGCCTGAATACACATTCTCTGCAAATTCAGCATAGTTGGGTGCAGTCACTTACCAATAGTGGTGTCAGGGACTGACCCCATGGGTGGTTTGTTTTTACATGTTCTATTCTCCTGCTTAAATAGATGTACAAAACATTCCCTCAGTGGGGTTGATCCCTGACTCCTCCTATTGGTATGCAACTGTTGAAGGCCTCACTTGCAATGCAATAACTATTATTTTCCTACCACTGGGGGCCTCCACAGGCAGACAATCCTATTAAAACATTTTGTTGGCGGCGCCTGTGGCTCAGTGAGTAGGGCACAGACCCCCTAGACGAGGGTGGTAGGTTCAAACCCGGCCCCGGCCAAACTGCAACAAAAAAATAGCCAGGCGTTTTGGCGGGCACCTATAGTCCCAGCTGCTTGGGAGGCTGAGGCAGGAGAATCACAAGCCCAAGAGCTGGAGGTTGCTGTGAGCTGTGACGCCACTGCACTCTACCAAAGGCAACAGAATGAGACTCTGTCTCTAAAAAAATAAAAATAAAAATAAAAACATTTTGTTATATATTGTAACTATTTGAATAAATGTTACAGAGTAAATGAATAAATCAATGACTGAATGGTATGAGAGTAATATACTCTAGAAGACAATTTCATCTTTATACATTAAAGCTTCAAAAGCACTTGAAGCATTGGGGTAGGAGTTTGTCTAGTCCTCTAATCTGCTAAGCTTCATCTTTCTGATTCTGGCTCGGCACCTATAGCAGTGGTTATGGCATCAGCCACATACACCCAGGTTGGCGGGTTCGAACCCAGCCCAGGTCTGCTAAACAGCAAATGACAACTGCAACCAAAACATAGCCAGGCACTGTGGCGGGCACCTGTAGTCCCAGATACTTGGGAGGCTGAGGCAAGAGAATCGCTTATGCCCAAGAGTTTCAGGTTTAAGGTCGCTGTGAGCTGTGACATGCACTTTACCGAGGGCAGTGTAGTGAGACTCTGCCTCAAAATATATATATATGTAACATCTTTCTGATTCTATGACAATGCTTCATATATATAACAACTATAAAACATCTTTCTGATTCTTTGACAATGCTTCATCTCTCCTGTCACTGGCCTCATCACCATTGTGTCCTGTCACCTCTCATAATTTCCATTGCTGCTGCCTCCACTGTGAACACCCTGACTTACGCTGCTGCTACTATTCTTAGTGGATGTGAATCCGTGGCTGACATTGGCCAGGGAGATAATTACCAAAAGCAAACCAAAAGGAGAAATATTTGGTAGCCTTTCACACATACGTGTATATAAATAGCGTAATAGCTACATTTCTATTGAAAGAATGCTAGGAGCTTCAAGAAAGGTTAGTCAGAAACAAGCATAACACAAGAATAAAGTACGATAAGTATATATCATAACAAAGCATTAAACGTATAGTACAGCATAAAGTATTAGTAACATGAGCTAAAATCAAACAGTTGTGATTTCTTACAAAAGCACTTGCCAAGGCATTTCTTCTATGAAAAATATTAACTGAATTAAGATTCAATTTGTAAACATACTACATACACACAAATCACATTCTAATAGAAGGTATCTATTGGGTTGGGTAAGATAAGTGGCTGCAACTTACCTTTTGTTTTGTTTTGTTTTGAGATGCTTATTCAGTATCCAAAGCAAGATGTCAAGTATTTAGATACGAGCATAGTGGTCTGGGAGAAACCATAATTGGATACAGTGCTTAATGGGAATGGCTACGATGACGCGGAACTAGAAACAATCCACCTCTTGCCCAGGATGTTCAGGTTAATACATAAGATGTTTCTTATTGCTTGTCTTCAGTGAGTTTGATTTCCCAAGTAACTGCTTTCAAAGGGAACAGAACAGAAGATCACTTATATTTTGAGTAAGGTGAGTTATACTCAATCTACATCCGGCCTGACAATATCCCAGAGGAGAAGGAAATTACAGGCTTGTTCTGCCTCCGGAAAGTACTGTTAGGAGGAGAGGGCTGCCGTATCTCTGGGACTTCCCTTTTCCCATGGACCCTATCCCTGCATACTGGGAAACTATGGCTTCAGATATTTTGGATTTTCTGATCCTTCCCTGCCCTCAGGAATCCATAAGTTCAAAGGCCAGATTCTGCACAGTCAAGAGTACAAGATCCCAGAAGGCTTTCAAGGCAAACGCGTCTTGGTGATCGGTCTTGGGAACACAGGAGGAGACATTGCCGTGGAGCTCAGCCGGACGGCAGCTGAGGTGCGCCACTCCTAGCATCATTTATGGTGGCTGGGGACAAGTGTTCAAAACTGTAGAACACACTGGCCAATTGCTAAATTTTGCGAAATGTAAGGGAAAAAAAATTCCCTGAAAATCATTAAGGCCACCTGTGGAATTTCCTGAACTAGTTAAAAAGCCATGCTTTATAGAATTGAACCATTTCCAGGAAGGACCTAGGAAAGTATGTGGATGCCGGACCACTAGGCATTTTTCAGAAGTGCTCCTTAAGGAACAAGACTAAATGGGCAAATTGCTCAGTCCAAATCAATTATCTTTTCTTCAATGAAAATTGAAGACAAATTAAAAGTCTATTCTACTTTAGCATAAATTATAAGACAGTGATTAGTGATTAGTACCCTCATATTAATCTGAAGTTTTAAAAGATAAGATAATGATTAGATCTCGTAAGACTAGATTTTTATTTAATTCAGTTAAAAATGTTTTCCTAAACTTCACTTTAAATTCTGCATTTTTGGGTGAGGCATAATGGTTCATGCCCATAATCCTGGCACCCTGGGAGGCCAATGCTGGTGGATTGTTTGAGTTCAAGAGTTTAAGACTAGCCTGAGCAAGAGCAAGACCCCATCTCTACTAAAGAAAAAAAAAATAGAAAAACTAGCCAAGTATTGTGGTGGGTGCCTGTAGTTCTAGCTACTGGGGAGTCTGAGGCAAGAGGATCACTTGAGCCCAAGAGTTTAAGGTTTCTGTGAGCTACAATGCCATGGCATTCCCAGGGCAACAGAGTGAGACTATCCCACAAAACCCAAGAGTTTAAGGTTTCTGTGAGCTACAATGCCATGGCATTCCCAGGGCAACAGAGTGAGACTATCCCACAATAAATTAACAATAGTTAATTAATTTGACATTATTTACATGTAAAAAAATTCCTGATTAATAACAATATCTACAAATATTAGAATTCTATATTTGTAATTCTAGAAACATAATAAAAATGCTTAACAGATATAAAGAGCAGGTAAAATAAGTTTCAAGAAAAATGGCATCTGTATAGATTTTTGCACAAATTCACCAATCCTTTGTTTTGTTTTTTCTGTTTGGTTTCTTTTTGTTGTTGTTTTTGAGACAGGGTCTAACTTTGTCACCCTGAAGTGAGCATTGTAGCATCTTAGTTCACAGCAACCTCAAACTCTTGGGCACAAGAGAGCCTCCTGCCTCAGCCTCCTGAGTAGCTGGGACTACAGGCATCCTGCACAATGCCCAGCTATTTTTAGAGACGGGATCTCACTCTTGTTCAGGCTGCTCTTGAACTCCTGAGGTCAGGTAATCCACCCACCTTGGCCTCCCAGAGTGCTAGGATTACAGGTGTGAGCCACTGTGCCTGACCCAATCCTGTGTTGTTATAAGGCCAGAATGTTACAAGTCCATCTGAAATACATTGAAGAAAAATACCACAAAGTGATGGACATGTTTTTATCCTCCTCGCTTTACTTTTTTAGGTACTTCTCAGTACTAGAACTGGTACCTGGGTGCGCAGCCGCTCTTCAAATGGGGGCTACCCTATTAATATGATGGATACCAGAAGATACTATAATTTTATCAGACAAGTTCTGCCTTCACGTGTCCTCAACTGGATTGAAGAGAGGAAGATGAATACGCGATTTAACCATGAGAATTATGGATTAAGTATTGTAAAGGGGTACTTAAATCTTTTTATTTAGTATAAAAATTACTAAATCATGTGCGGCACCTGTAGCACACTGGTTATGGCAAATCTTTTTATTTAATATAAAAATTATTAAATCACATGCGGCGCCTGTAACACAGTGGTTATGGCCACATGCACCGAAGGTGGTGGGTTTGAATCCAGCCAGGGCCTGCCAAACAACGACAACTGCAACAACGAAAAAAATAGCTGGGCATTGTGGCCGGCGCCTGTAGTCCCTGCTACTTGGGAGGCTGAGGCAAGAGAATCGCTTAAGCCCAAGAGTTTGAGGTTGCTGTGAGCTGTGACACCACTGCACTCTACTGAAGGTGACATAATGAGATTCTGTCTCAAAAAAAAAAAAATATTAAATCAATATTTCTCATTCTATTTTACGGAGAACTTAAAATGTTCAAAAATTGCTACTCAGGAGGCTGAAGCAAGAGAATCGCCTAGGCCAAGGAGTTGGAGGTTGCTGTGAGCTGTACAATGCCACGGCACTCTACCGAGGGCGATAAAGTAAGACACTGTCTCTACAAAAAAAAAATAATAAATACATAAAATTTTAAAAAAAAAGAGTTCAAAAATTGGGCAGTGTCTGTGGCTCAGTGAGTAGGGTGCCAGTCCCAACTGCAACAACATCAACAAAAAAATAGCCAGGCATTGTGGCTGGTGCCTGTAGTCCCAGCTACTTGGGAGGCTCAGGCAAGAGAATCGCCTAAAGCCCAGGAGCTGGAGGTCGCTGTGAGCTGTAATGCCACAGCACTCTACCAAGGGCCACAAAGTAAAACTCTGTCTCTAAAAAAAAAAAAAAAATATTTTTCAATATTTATAATGTTGCCTTTGTTTATTCTATTCTAAAATTATTTCCCTAAGGCAATGTTCATCAAGTCCCATAGCAGTTCTTGAAATAGGTGTGTTCTCTACTTGGTAACAAAAACAGTAATTCATGAAACTAGAAATGATCCTTGGAAAATCAGAAAACGTCAGTGGGCTTTGCGGAATCTTGACATGGCTGCTATATACCAGCGAGGCCGTGCAGCCCCTGGGAATGCAGGTGGGCATCTCTAGCTGACCTATAATGAATGTTGATCCCAGCTGAGCAACTTGAGGCAAGAATTTCTTTTTTTTTTTTAGACAAAGTCTCACTTTGTCACCCTCAGTAGAGTGCAATGACTTCACAGCTCACAGCAACCTCCAACTCTTGGGCTTAGGCAATTCTCCTGCCTCAGCCTCCTAAGTAGCTAGGACTACAGGCGCCTGCCACAACCGCTGGCTATTTTTTGTTGCAGTTTGGCTGGGGCCGGGTTGGAACCCACCACCCTTGGTATATGAGGCCGGCAACCTACTCACTGAGCCACAGGTGCCACCCGGGGTATGCATTTCTAATAGGAATTCCTGAAATTATATATTTTAGCAGGCCCAGGCTGGGTTCAAACCCGCCGACCTGGGTGTATATGGCCGGCGCCCTACCCACTGAGCTATAGGCACTACCGAAATTATACATTTTAATATACATCTGTATTGAGTTGCATATTTCAAGGAAAATAAAGCTTTGAAATGCGTGTAAGTTCATTACAAGTGAATGTATTATATTTTTGCCCCAAATGGTTATTTTTCTTTGGTAAGATTTTTGTCTCTTTTTCCCCCTATGTTTCATTCCTTTCCCTGAGCTATCTTTCAGCTTATAAGGAAAACTAATGGCAAAGGATGATTTGATATGTAAGTTTTGTAAAGAAATATATATTTTTTATTTAAGGAGTTTCTTTTCTTTTTTTTTAATTGTTGGGGATTCATTGAGGGATTTAAGGAGTTTCTTAAGCTAGGCATTGTGGCTCATGCCTATAAACCTAGCACTCTGGGAGGCCAAGGAGGGTGGATTGCCTGAGCTCAGGAGTCTGAGACCAACCTGAGCAAGACCGAGACCCAATCTCTAAAAAAATAGCCCGGCATTGTGGCGAGTGCCTATAGACCCAGCTACTAGAGAAGCTGAGGCAAGAGGATCCCTTGCACCCAAGAGTTTGAGTTTGCTGTAAGTGATGATGCCACAGCACTCTATGCAGGACAACAAAGTGAGATTCTGTCTAAAAAAAAAGGAGTTTCTTGTTTTCCTCTTTGCCTAACACCATTCCATAGAAACCTAGGTGATGTGAGGCCCAAAACTAATCGTCAAGTGGATTGCTGTGTCCTCCATCCTGATGTTCTGAGAAAAACATTGCTCAGATATTAGTTCCAAGAGATAGAGAATCTTAAACCCCAGGCAGGAAAGAGTAGGTTTGGTCATTTTCCACATGCCTTTTACTGGGAATGGAAAAACAAAACATGTTATAAATGTAGTAAGTTAGGTAAATGACTTTGAATTAGACACTGGTAAATTTACTTCCTTGGGTTGGTGATTGCCCTGAATTGACTAAATGCTGAAGTTTCTCATAGATACAATGACAGTGAATGATTTTCCCCTCTGTGTCAAAGGAAAAAACCAAAATCCATTGTGAACGATGAGCTGCCAACCTGTATCCTCTGTGGGACAGTCACCATGAAAACCAGCGTGCTGGAGTTTATGGAAACCTCTGCCATCTTTGAAGATGGGACGGTGGAAGAAAACATTGACAGTGTGATCTTCACTA
>CAUYRH010160943.1:0-11694 GCA_963574655.1 Perodicticus potto
TATAGTGATTAAGAAAATGCTATGAGGGCTATCTCTCACAGTACGATCAAAATGTTTCTGATTGTATATGAAGCACATTCTGCCCTATGATTGCACCAATGTACACAATTATGATTGAATAAAATTATTAAAAAAAAAATATGGGCAAAAGATATGAACAGAAGTTTTTCAAAAGAAGATAGAAAAATGGTGAACAAACATGAATAAATGCTCAACATCACGAATCTTCAGCGAAGTACAAATTAAAACCACAATGAGATACCACCTTATCATTGTCAGAATGACTTCATTAAAAAGTCAAAAAAAAATAGATGGCAAGTATGTAGGAAAAAGGAACTTATATTCTGTTGGTGGGACTGCAAATTAGTATAACCTCTCTGGGAAATAGCATGGAGATCCTTCAAAGAAATAAATGTAGTCTTACCATTCAATTCAGCAATCCCAACCATTAAAATTGCTTTTTTTTATTACATGAGTTAATTTTTATGTCCAAGCACAAGGATAATGAAATATATTTTCCATGCAAAATATTATATATATTAAATAACATACAGTGGTAATAATGCAGTGTAGGTTTTCTGGGAAGCAGGAACTATTAAAATTGTGATACTCAAGGCACATTTGACTTAGGCAATTACAAGAGATACAAGATACAATGTATATAACATTGTATATAAATGTATGTAACATTGTATATAAACTGTATATAACATTGTATATAATACTGCAGATAACAAGCATGATAGGTACATATTGAGTATTACAATTTTATTTTACTTTATTTTTTTTTTTTGAGACAGAGCCTCAAGTTGTCACCCTGGATAGAGTGCTGTGGCATCACAACTCACAGCAACCTCCAATTCCTGGGCTCAAGCGAGTCTCTTGCCTCCACCTTCCAAGTAGCTGGGACTACAGGCGCCCGCCACAACGCCCGGCCATTTTTTGGCTGCAGCCATCATTGTTGTTTGGCGGGTCAGGGCTGGATTTGAACCTGCCAGCTCAGGTGTATGCGGCTGGTGCCTTAGCCTGTTGAGCCACAGGCGCCACACCGAGTATTACAATTTTAATAGTTTTTTCCTTTCTTAAAATGTGCATGAATATTTTTGCACCCTGTGCATATAACATGGAGAAATTAAATATTGTCTTTCACAGCAACTTGGATGGAATTAGAGACTATTATCCTAAGTGAAGTATCTCAGAAATGGAAAAACAAATACTACCTGAACTCTCTAATAATTAGGAGCTAATTGATGGTCCCATGTGGGCACAAAGAAATGTAAAGGTCATAGGAAATCAAGGAGAGGTAAGGACCTACCTACTAAGTACACCTTTGGGTGATGGGCACACTAAAAGCTCCAACTTAAGCATTATAAAAAGTACCCATACAACAAAACTTTGAAGTTAGAAAAATATTATTATGCTCTCTGACATTCACACTTAATGTACCAGAACTTATTTCAAATTAAAGACAGCAAAAATAAGAGACTACAAACAGACATAACACACATTTTCTTTACTAACCAATGAAACAAAACTTAAGAAATTATATCTCATAAATGAACAGCTTATTCCATTAGGAAATGCCTCACTCTACAATCTCCTTGAACTGATTTGCCATCAATTTCATCACATTTTGTTCCCTTACTTCTGTTTGGGTGAAAAGTTCCATAATAAACAATAAGAAAAAGAATTCCTAAGAGAAGAGTTAGAACTATAGTGATACTGATAGGTAGAAAATAATCTGCACTAAAAATAGACAGAGGGAAAACCCAGAACACAATGAGTATCCCCAACGTGGCTAGTACCCTTACAATATAATAAAAAGACATTGGACATCTAGTATTATGTCCCTTAATATTAAAAAATGTAAAGATAAGAAGGAATCCAACAACAATCCGATATAAGAATTCCATACTTATAGAAGTACAAAACTGAGTTTGATTTTTAAATGCCCATATTATACCTAAAATCCAAAGTAATAACAACAGAAATAAAGCAATTTTAATATTTAAAAATAGTAGAAGTACAACACTCAGCATCCAAGATAATAGTGTAAACAACTTGTAAAAGAGATATGTGACCCTGGGACAGAATCCATTAAGGAGATTTTTATCAGGCAAGGATTTTCTCAAAGATATTTGATAATCAACAGTTGACCAAGAAATAGCACAGCAAGAGACCACGATGGCAGAATCTATAAAACAAAAAATAAAAAAATACAGTGTTATAGGAGCAATTATAGCAATATTAATTATTATATGCCATATGTGCTGTACACACATACCCACAAACACATGTCAGGTACTTTATTCATCTAATTTAATCATCTGAGGTAGATATTAATATTCCCATATGCTACCTATGAGGGAACTGAGGCTTAGAAAGGTATAACATTTAATCTAAGTCACATAGCTAGCAAGTTACAGAACTGACACTCGAACCTAAAGCTATCTGGTTCCAAAGTTACTCTGTTTATCCACTGAATTAGACTGATTTATAATGATTTTGAATAAATTCATTGGATAAATTTTATAGAGCAACTTGTAAACTAGAAACTGCATACTCTGGGAGTTAAGAGACTAAGATTATACTCATAGTTTATCTATACTTCTTTGCTGTAACCTTGGGCATATACCTAGTTCACTAAAAGACTGCTTCAAGGAGGGAGGAAGGGGCAGGGGTGGGGAGAGAAGCTAAACAAAAAGTTTAGGGCAGTGCCTGTGGCTCAGTGGATAGGGCGCCGGCTCCATATACCGAGGGTGGTGGGTTTGAACCGGCCCCCAGACGGCAGTGACAACTGCAACCAAAAATTAGCCAGGTGTTGTGGTGGGTGCCTATAGTCCCAGCTAGTCGAGAGGCTGAGGCAAGAGAATCGCTTAAGCCCAAGAGTTAGAGTTTGCTATGAGCTATGATGCCAGGCACTCTACCAAGGGTGACAAAGTTAAACTCTGTCTCAAAAAAAAAAAAGAAAGAAAAAAAGAAAGAAAGAAAGAAAAGTTTAACCTAAGTATGAGGTGTTAACAAGCTCAATTTCCAGGTGGCCCCTGTGGCTCAAAAGAGTAGGGTGCCAGCCCCACATTCCAGAGGCGGTGGGTTCAAACCCAGCCCTGGCCAAAAACTGCAAAAAAAGAAAGAAAGAAAAAAAAAAAAAAGCTCAATTTCCCATATCCCGAAGACCATGAATTGAATTTTAAAATATGTTCTAAAACTTACAAATTTCTATAGGTTTGACATCTTTACCCCACTTTTTTCCACAACTAACAGAAGAGCAAGTTTATTATTATATTGGAAAGGCAAGAAATTTATTAACCCCACTGCCAAAGCTGGGGACTTTTATAAATGAAATCCAAGATTAAGGAATTAGAAAGATAGTTTAGATCAGAATGCAAGGTGCTAGTTAAACTTCATTGGAGGTCTATATAATATGACATTAAAGGCAGACTTGTGATATTTATCTATTGATAAAGATAATGAAGATGGGGCCTTATAAATGTCTTTATGCACTCTCTTGATTTTAGCATCTACCAGTCTGGACCTCACTAGTCAGGTTTCTTTTCTTCTTTAATTCAAAAATATATTTGAATTAAATTATCACTTTCCTCTAAATTTCTCTATGTCTTTTTTATAAATTGATTTTAATTCCTACCAAAGTAACAGATATATATATAGATTTTAAAAGTCAAAGAGTACTACAAAGCTTATAAGAAAAACATTAGTGGGGAGTAGAGGATGGGTAAATTCACACCTATTTACGTATGATACACACTGTCTAAGTGGGGGAAACACTTATAACCTTGATTCAATTTGTGCAAAACACAACGTATATATAAAAAAATATATGTGCACCCCCTAATATCCTGAAATTTAAAAAAAGAAAATTAAAAGAAAAAGAAAAACAACAGTACCTTGCTCTACCACTCACATCCCTCAACTGCAACTCCCAGAAGAAACCACTACCAACATTTATATCTTTTCTTCTCATATTTATTATATTTCTAAATAAAGTATATATTGTTCCTAATAGATTCATATCTATTTTAGGCACTGCTTATTGGTTACCTATTTGGAAAGAGGAAAATTTAACACATATACACACACTCTCCTTTCGTTTTCCTTTACCTCTATCTGCCTAACAGAGTAACACCACAATTTTTGGTAAAAATCAATATTCAGTGTTCAACTTTTTATCACCATATAAGTACAATATAAGTACAGCTCTTGGTATTGGTTACTTTCTCTTTAACCACTCTAATTATATTTCCTTTTTTATTTTTCTTGAGACAGTCTTGCTCTCCTGCCCTGTCTAGAGTATAACAGTGTCATCCTAGCTCACTGCAACCTCCAGCTCCTGGGTTCAAGCAAACTTCCTGCCTCAGCCTCCCGAGTAGCTGGGACTACAGGTGCATGCCACCAAGCCCAGCTAATTTTTTCTATTTTTTGTAGAGACACTCTTGCTCAGGCTTGCCTCAAATTCCTCACTTCAATCTATCCTCCTGCCTCAGCCTCCCATAGTGTCAGAATTATAGGATTACCCCATCCACTCCATATTTCCTTTCTTTTAAAACTTTTCATGTTTCCTGGCGTTAACAACTGCCCTGTTTTTTTACTTATTTGGTTTTTCATGATCCTGTCATTCTTTCCTTACAAAATATTCAAATTAATTAATTATTTAAACTCTTCTAGATATATATCTATTAATTTTTTTCTATTTTATTTTTAGAATACCATCCTCCTGCTCTAAGCCAATTTGCTCTCCAGACTTGCTTTCTGTTTTCCCAGAATTTCCCTTCATCTCACTTCTATTCTTGTTTCCCCTAATTTCTTGCTTTATTCTCATGCTTTGATTAAGTGTTCTCTAGGCCTTCCTGAGAAAAGTAGCTCAGAAACTATACTTTTTGAGACCATGTATGTCTCAAAATGCTTTTATTCGACCCTCATTCTTGATACACAGTTTTGCTAGAAACAGAATTCGAAGTTTAAAAATATTTTCAATTGAAACCTTCAAATCATTGCTGTATTATGTTCTAATTTCAACTGTACGGTTAAGAAATTCAATGCCACCCAGCTTCTCTATCTCGAGTAAGTGATTTTTTTTCTCTTAAATCTTCTAAAATCTTATCTTTCTTTGCTTTTCTGAAATGATATAATGATGTGCTTGATGTCAATCATTTTTGTTCACCCACATGCTTTAATGATATGCCCTATTTTTATTATTTGGTGATTTCCCTTGCCTAATCATATTATATAGATTCTTGTTAATTAGGTCTCCAACCTTTTTAGCACCAGGGACTGGTTTCATGTAAGATAACTTTTCCATGGATGGGGGTTGGGGGCAGACAGGAAGTGGACCCTGGTTCCTAACCAGGTCACAGATCCCTCTGAGGCCTGGGAGTTGAAGACCACAGATAGAGCACAGTATTAAAGAAATTAGTAGCAGTATCCCAAAATTTGACAACAATAAAAAAACCCATAATATTATCAATAAGTTATGAAAAACTTTTCTGAACTAAAAGTAAAAAAAAAAAATTTCAACTATGCTAGAGAAAAGATTGAATTATTTTTTTATTCTCTCAATGAAAATTATATCATAAAATCATTATCAAATCTAGAGGCAGAATATAAACCATAAAATTTAGAGAAAACAGCATTAAAATAATAGTTTTATTTATTACTTTTCTTCCTTTTGTGAACCTGTGGTGTCAACTTCCTTACATCTGTAATTTGTTCTAATTTATTTTTGTGTTTTAAATAAATACTTTCATAACTTTTATGGACTTAATTGTGTGTCCCCAAAATTTATACTTTGAAGTCCTAACCCCCAACCTGACCATATTTGGAGACAGGGCCTATTCAAAGGTAATCAACGTTAAATGACGTCATAGGTGGCCCTCAAACAATAGAAGCAGTATCCTTATTAAAAGAAGAGATAATAGAAGTCTCTTTCTCTCTCTCCCCCCTCTCCCTCGCCCTCCTAGTCCTCCCCACCCCTATTTTATGTGCACAGAAGAAAGACCAAGTGAGTTGCAGGGAGAAAGCAGCTGTCTGTAACTCAAGGAGAGAGGCCTCACCAGAAACCAACCTACTGACACCTTCATCTTGCACTTCCAGTTTCTATAACTTTGAGAAATTTCTGCTGCTTAAGCCAACCAGTCTGTAGTATTTTGTTACAGCAGGCCAAGCAAACTAACACACTATCTAATTTTGTTTCCATAAATGTGATATTATTTTTTGTAAATAGGCCATCTCTAAATGTTTTCGTTTTATAACTCAAAAAATCCAAATCCATCTTGCTTTTACCTGAAGCATATAAGGAATTTAAAAGATTTTTAACTCCATTTATCCTACATCTGATTTACATGTTATTGTTGTCCTGTATTTTCATTTTACCTTTTTTTTGAGACAGAATTTCACTATGTCACCCTGGGTAGAGTGCTGTAGCATCATAGCTCACAGCAACCTCCAACTCCTGGGCTTAGGTGATTCTCTTGCCTCAGCCTTCCAAGTAGCTGGGACTACCGGCTGCCTGGCTATTGTTTGGTTGTAGTTGTCATTGTTGTTTGGCAGGCCCCGGCTGGGTTCAAACCGCCAGCTCAGGTGTATGTGGCTGGCGCGCTAGCCGCTGAGCTACAGGCACCGAGCCCATTTTATCCTTTTTTAACCACACAGTATTTTTTTTTTATATAGTCAGTATTTGTTTAGAATTATCCATGTTTATTATTCTCTTTGTTCTTTATATCTTTTTGTACCTGAGAGCACTTCTGCTCTTCCTGAAATACATCCTTTGGAATTTTCTTTGGTAGTGCCATGGCATGAATTTCTTTCTACTTAGTGTGTCTATGAGATGAAGGGTTTCTTGAATCTGTGTCTCTTATCGGTTATGAATTTTTTTCAGTGATTAACTTATCAAATATTGCCTCTACTCCATTCTTCTCTCCTCTAGGGATACTGCTCAGTTGTGTATTAGCTCTTCTTACTTCTATCTTCCATGTCTCTTAATATTGCTTTCATATTTTCTAACTCTTTGTCTCTCTATATTACAATCTGGATAATTTCTTATGACCTAGCATTAACTCACTCATCTGTCCACTTGTCTATAATCTGCTGAGTTTTTAATTTCAATTCTTGAATTTTTTAATAAGATTAAAAGATCTTTTAATACAATTTAAAGATTTTTAGTAAGATTTAATAATCTTCTCATAAGAGCTACTTGCTTCTTTTTCAAATATAAACTCAATTTTCAATAGTATCCTATTCCACATTTTTCAAGTACATCATTTATTTCTTTAAACATGATACGATTCTTGTTTTATAATTTACAATACCAACACTGGTAATTTCTAAAATGTAGTCTCAATGAGTTTTTTTTTCTATTTCTGCTGGTTCTTACTCATGATATCTTATTTCTTTTGGTGCTATAACTACTATCAAACATTCATTTTCCTTGGAAAACTATTTGTGAAAATTATTTGAGGCCTAAGAGAAGGTGGATGCTTCCAGAGAAAATTTATTCTTTTTACTGCCAGACACCTAAGGGTGTCAGCTAAAACCATGTTGTTGTTGTTGTTTTTAATTTCAAAATGGGGCACAAATGTGTTTGGTTACATGGATCGCTTTTGTTGTGCTTGAGGAAGGGTTATAAGTGTGCCCATTACTCATTGTAACTATTAGGTAGGTTTTCACCCACCACATCCTCCCCCCTCCTCCTGCTTGATTTCCACGGCGTTTTACTTCTCTCTGAGCACATATGTGCTCATCAGTTAGTTCCAGTTTAACAGCAAGTACATTTGTTGTTTTTTTTCCATTAAGACTATGTTAAACTATATTCACAGTTTTGCTTTTATTAGTTTTTGAACTCGCTAATAAATATGAATTTTTGTTGCAAATGTTATAACTTCCCAGGGATATTTTTCTCTATTCTACTCAACATCAAGGCACTATTACTTGCAGTCTCTTGGAAGTGGAAAGACAAGCATCTTCAGTCTTACTTCACTCTAGAAAAGGGTGCCTTTTACAGTGCCAGTTTTACCAGAGAAATGTTCCTCCCTGTGAGGACCCTGAGTTTGGTCTTCAGTCTTTCATACTCTAGTCATCAAGACTGAGTCTCTTCTCTATAAGGTTCAGTAAAAACCCTTAAGGTACAGATGTCTCAGAGTCCTGCTTAACCAAGCTGCATTCCCACTTTCATGCATATTTTAGCCTACTGTATCAAAATATGCTTGAGGAGGCTTGAGAAAATATTTTATCCAATATTGTTACATTCTTTTCAGTGGGAGGATTGACTAAAATAATTTGGCCTCTCCTGGAAGGGTTGATTTAAATAATCTAAGTTTCCCAAGTGTCTTCCATCTTCTAAACATTTATGATATTATCTGCTATTCTATTCTGCAATCTCTTTGTCCTTACACATTTATAATGTTTTTATACTCTTATTCTCATTTTTAGTGAGATTTCAGAAGGAGCAAAAATAACAGATTATGTTCCTTCTTTTGACGTACTTCTACAATAACCTGTTTTTTTGCAGTTACTGTAGAAAATTTGGCAATCCAGAAAAGTATAAAGAATATGAAAAAAAATCATTCATAGTCTCACTACCCAGAAGCAGCCACACTTAACATTTTGCCATGTTTTCTTCTAGAAATTTTCCTATATAATAATTTCTTTGCATCCTTAAAAGTGTGCTGATAGAAAATTTTATAAATTGATTTTTGCCTAAATTTTATTTCATAATTATTTTCCTATGTCATTAAAAGTTATTTGTAAATATTATATTTCTAGTAGCTACATAATGTTCTATACTAACAGTCTACGATAATTTATTTACCATTTCCTCAGTTGTTAAGACGATTATATTCTCATTTTCTGCTATTCTTAACTAACTTCAAGGAGAAACTTTAAGAATAAAAATAGAGGCTCGGCGCCTGTGGCTCAACGGGCTAAGGCGCTAGCCATGTACACCTGAGCTGGCAGGTTCGAATCCAGCCCAGGCCCGCCACACAATGATGACAGCTGCAACCAAAAAATGGCGGGGGGTTATGGTGGGCGCCTGTAGTCCCAGCTACTTGGGAGGCAGAGGCAGGAGACTCGCTTGAGCCCAGGAATTGGAGGTTGCTGTGAGCTGTGATGCCACAGCACTCTATCCAGGGGGATGGCTTGAGGGTCTGTCTCAAAAAAAAAGGATAAAAATAGAACCATAGCATAGTCATAGCTAATCCAGAAGCTATGTATCACTTGGAAGCATCAGCAAATCTACCATTACACAGGCTATAAGCTCTAAGCTCTGTATTTTGAACTTCTAACTTCAGCAACTATATGGTACAGAACTTTTAAGTCTCAACCCATGAATTCTTTGCATCACAAGGAAAAAGAGATTTCACATTCTTCTGAGTTCATTTTAGTGCCTAACAATAGAAGTAAAGACAAAAATATTAGAAGGGACTATGGGAAAATAGCAACAGGAAGACTCTTTAGGGGGATACCCTGATCTTACAAATGAGTCTAAAATAGAGAAAACTCCAGGTAAGATGACAATCTGTCCCCCAGAGGTGAATCCAAGTTTACATGGAGCCCTAGTCATTAATGAAAATTGGGACTATTATTCAGCAGTTATTAAATATCTCAAATAAATACCTATGAAAAAGTTCTTTTGAAACAAAGATGGAAATAACAAAATTTTCTTTAGAAATGGACATTTTACACTATAAAACTACAAACATATTGGCCGATTGCATACCTTTCATTAGTTTTGTAGAATTTACATATTTTCCCAGTGATTCTAACTATGGATACATTCTACACATGTAAAATGGATACATTCTACACATGTAAAATGATTTATACTTAAAATTATTCATTGCAGAATTTGGCTAGGAGCAGTGGCCTATAATCTTAGCAGTCTGGGAAGCCAAGCTTAGGAGGGAGGATCCCTGAGCTCAGGAGTTCAAGACCAGCCTGAGCAAAAGCAAGACCTCTATTTCTACTAAAAAATAGAAAAATTAGCCAGGCATTGTGGTAGGTACTTGTAGTCACAGCTACTTAGAGGCTGAGGCAGGAGGACTGCCTGAACTCAGAAGTTTGAGGTTGCTGTGAGGTAAACTGATGCCATGGCACTCTAGCCTGGAACAACAGAGTGAGACTTCATCTCAAAAACAAAACAAAAAAACCAAGATTATTCATTGCAGCATTTGTTTTCAATGATAAAATAAAAGTCAACCTAAATTAACATAAATAAGGAAATTACTAAATAAATTATGGTACCTCCATAACTTGCAATACTATGCAGATAATAAAAATGAGTAAGAGAACCCTTTCTGTAATGATATGGGTAGTGATCACCAAGATATACCGCTATGTGCTAAAGAGATACTTTTTATTTCACATTACTATATATGTTAAGGAAAAAAGAATACATGCTTTTTTTTAATTCACTGCAAAAATCATAAAATAACTGACAATAGTAGTTTACTTTCACAGTACATTAAAGAAGGAATGAAAAGAAGGAGGAATACAAATATCCTTTTATATATTTTTAGAGTTGAATCATGTTACTGCACTTCATTTTCAAAATAATAAACAATTTTTAAAAGAAAATGGATTTTTAAAATTTCTAAAACCTGCAGGAGAAAGAGATAAATGGTTGACATGAAATCTCAGTGGCATTCCTCTAACACAGGGTGTTAAGAAAACTTACACTGACTGAAATTCGCTTGACCATGCTCCAGAAGAATGTAGAGCTGAAGAATAAGTTGTGGGCAGCCTTCCAGGTAGGTCTCAAATAGCCTGAGCATGCTCAAATCAGTCATTCTATCTATAACTTCTTTATGTTGATCAAGTTGTTCTTCCATGAAGTTATTACTTTTGCTGCTATATTTGAAAGCTATACTGTAACCCTTTTTCAAAGCAAACCAATATCTGTAAAGTAAACATCAACATTTATCTTCAGTCTTATATTATTTATAACATGTATATTAGTATACATAATTTTGAAAAAAAAATGTGTTTAACTACAGAAATTCTCCACACTTTCTTTACTACAGATTTTTTTGTGAACATCTCATAGGGGCTTTATTTATCAGACCCCATAAATTTTTACTGTATGTTTGATATGCCAGTTGCATGCCAGGACTTTTAAACATACATGATACAATAATCATGTAAAATGAGTAGCTATTATTCCCATTTCACACATGGAAAAATTAAGGCTGAGAAATGTAGTTATTTGTTGAAAGTTACAAAGAATAAGGGGTAGACCTAGGATCCAAACCCAGATCTTACAAGTCCTAGTTTTAACTACTTTCTGAAAGGCAAACTGCAATTTTTAGTTCATACACAGTTTATATGAACTAGAATACAGATACCTCCTCTCAGGAGTACGTCAAGGTTGAAGATGAGATTGAACCTTCAAATCTCAAAATCTCTTAAAACATCCTTGCTCATTGGAGAAGCATGAATCCCATGTACTCAAGTTTGATATGAGGACAATTAATGACAATTATTGACACGGTGGGGGTGAGGGAAGGGGAGAGCAGAGAGAGAAAGAATGAGGGAGGGGTGGGTAAAGGAAGAGCAGAGAGAGGGAAGGAGGGAGGGGGCTGGGGTCTTGGGGCCTTGGTGTGTGCCACACCTTTTGGGGGCAAAACATGATTATAAGAGGGACTTTACCCAACAAATGCAACCGGTGTAACATGGTTTCTTGTA
>CAUYRH010160948.1:0-10415 GCA_963574655.1 Perodicticus potto
CAAACACTGCGGAAGTTTGGCAGAATAAGAGGAGTTCGACAGGAAATAATTAGAACTATTTTCCACAATGGCAATCACAATGAACCACCTGCAAATTCATCACCCACAAATTAAAGGAGAAAACTTAGCTTCCACAATGAGGCAAAAGATTAAATTAAGCATTGGGCTTTCACAAAATGAAATGTTAATACATGTTAATGGCTTTAATTACTCAATGAAAAGGGACAGGCTGGCAGATTGGATAAAAAAAGAACAAAGGGTAATTGGTGGGACCACACTTATGGTGCATCTTAAAATGGTACAGGTGAAACTTATTAAATGCAGAATATAAATGTCTTAACACAATAACTAAGAAAATGCCATGAAGGCTATGTTAAAGAGTTTGATGAAAATATTTCACATTGTATATGAAACCAGCACATTGTTCCCCATGATTGCATTATTGTACACAGCTATGATTCAATAACAAAATATAAAAAAGCACAAACCGTTCATATGCTGTCTGCAGGAAACACACATATCATTGAAGAACAAAGTAAGTCTCAGGGTGAAGAGATAGAAAACAATATTTCAGGCAAATGGAAATCAGAAGAAAAGATGGGTTGCAATCTTACTTTCAGATACAAGTAGATTTAAAGCAACTAAAGTTAAAAAAGCCAAAGATGGGACTCTGGGAGTGGCATTTCAAGAAGTAATCCTGGATCTTCCTCATATTTGCCCTATACACCAAAGACACATGAAAACAGATATCCACACAAAACTTTCATATAAACTATTTGCAATAGGGACTAAGAGCAAGATGGTGGAATAGAAACAGCTTTTTTGCAGCTAGTGGGAGTGAGATTGAGGCAAAGACTCCAGGCACCAATAGCTTGTGGGCTAAACCAAGAAAACTCTCCTCGGGGACACAGGGAGTCAGTAGGGAACTTCAGGACCCCAAGAACAGAAAGAAAGTAGTGAAATGGAAAGGGTTTGCATTTGCTATGAAGCCCTTGGCCATGGTGGCTGCAGCTATAACAGCTGAGAGAGTTTGTAGACAAGGAAGGCCTTGCCTGTGGGTATTTTGGGGGTCTTTTTGGACATGGGAAGTTGGTTGAGTTACCTTGGGAGACTTTGGGTGAGTGAGCAAGAGACTTTGAACTAGGCCCAGAGGCTGTGACTGAGCCTCCAGAGTGGAATGGAACTTTGATTGTGGGCAGCCATTCTGGGAGAGTTGCCTTACAGGCTTGGCCCTCAGGATGCTAAAGCAAAGCTGGTTCTGGTGCACCTGATAAGCGGGCAGCCATGGTGGGAGAGATTCAAGCAAAACGTACTTTTCTGGGAAAGCCACTGCTTAGCCAGGGGACACAATTTGGAAAGATTGAGGTATGTGTATTAAGCAGACTGATGAGAGAACCAGGCGCCCAACCCTGTGGGGTCTGAGGGCAAAGAAGTCAACAGAGGCTTCCAGTATCATATCCCAGAAGATCATCTGTTTCCCAGGCAATATTCAACAAGATGTATATATATAGTTTATTTATTTTATTTTTAAAAATTTTTTTCAACTCTTTTTCCTCCAGATTTTTCTTTTTCCTTTTCTCTTCATTTATCTTGTTTAAATATAATTTTTCATTGTTGCTTTCTTTAATAAAAAAAGCTTCAATTTTGCTGGGTTTTTCTGCCCCTGGTATCTGTTTTTTCTCCCAATTTTATCCCTTAAGGATTTCTGTTTATTCATTTTGGTTTGATTTATACTATTTTTATTTTTCTTCTCTATTTGGTGGAGGTGGGGACCTATGTCTGCTCAGGCTGGCAGCGAGCTGCAGAATTCAAGGAACCCACCCAACACAGCCATCCCCGAGGTTGGGATTTGTGGGTAAGGGTCAAAGTACCCTAGAGTACATCACTATAACTCCTGCCTGTCTGTTTCTGTTACTCTCTTCTTTTTGTCAATCTTCCCTTTTACTCACCCCGTTTCATTCCTCTTTTCTCTTTTTTAATCTTTTATCCCTTCTTGCTCTTCACTCTTCTCATCCTAATAGTCCTTTGCCAAAAATGCACTTCAACACCTTAGCAATAGAATCAAGTTACTGACCCACCCAGGAAGGATTCCTTTCCAGGGAAGCATGTCCCTCACAGGAAATACTGAATGGATTAATCCAGACCTCCCTAACCTGTCCCACCTACCTTTCCAGGTAAAGCTGTGGACAGACCAATCTAGATTCCCTAACCCTTTAAATACCTGTCCTCCAGAGCCCATGTGGGGATTTCTCCCGGGTTAGGTATCTCACCCCACTTACATTCCAGGCGGAATAAAAGCCACTTTGATTGCATGAATTGGATCTCTGCCTTCCTTTCATCTCGCACCTAGGAATGATTTTTTATCTTTGGGTCCAAATCCTTTCACATGGTGCCTGTGACTCTCTGGGGAAAAGCCCCTTTGTGGAGATGAAAATACACTCTAAACGGACCCTTATTCCTGTGCGATGAAGAGAACCTGTGCACTCTTTGACCTTGCCTACCATTCATCCACTTCTTACTAAGGTGAACCCTTGTCTAAAAACATTTTATTCACTTCTTTCCTATTCTCTTTTCTACTCTACCTCCACCTCTCCCTCCCCCCCACTTTTGCACTCTTGTGTATTTGTATATGATCTCTCTGCTCTTTTTACCCACATGCAGAGGCTGAATCCCCTCTAACCCTGTCTTGCCCCCCTGGTGCCCTACTGTGGGCCCAAGTCCCTCTGGCTGGTTAAGGTCATGTACATAGGCCAATCCCTCTTAGGACTGAAGTCATAAGTGGCGAGTCCAGGTAATCTCCTGACACCAGCCTCGCCAGCCCTACCATGGGTCTGGATCATTTTCTGTCATTCAGTTTAGTGCACCAGGTTCACTCATCTACAATATTCCTGGAGGTCTACATTTGGCTGAAAACTGCACACAGAGGTCAAACCCTCTATGATTACAGTCTCAGTCCTTTTATTTTTTGTTTCCCCCCTTTTTTTCCCCATCAAAAGTTTCCTTTAGTTTCTCCTGACAGGTTGTTCATGTCAGCTTTAATCTCATTTACTTTCTACCTTCAGTTTTTACAATGGGGTCCACTCAGTCACAGATTGCCCCCCTTCTTCACCTCTACATCTTTAGCCTGACTTCAAACTTAAAAGCCTCAGTTTTCTTTGTAATACTGCTTGGCCTACGTACAAACTTGGCAATGGTTCATATTGGCCCCAAACATGGCACCTTCGATATCTCGATTCTCACTGATCTTAAAAATTACTGTCACAAATTAGCCAAATAGTCGGTGGTTGGAGATTCCTTACATTCATGCATTTCTCACACTCTGAAACATTCCTTCCTTGTGTTGATCCTGTGAATCCTCTCAGATTCTCCTTGCATGAGTACCTCCAAATTTTTCTGACTCATCTGACTCTGCATTGTCTTCTTTTGATTTGACAGACAACCGACCCTCCTGGACTTCCTCCCTACTAGCTAACTTCTACCCCTCCCCACCCCCTCTAATTCCCCAACACATGGTAAGAAAACAAAAAAATGGAATAGCTGGGACATAAAAATGTGCCAGATTCAATTTCCCTGCCCCATACTAGGTCTGGCCACAATTTTGGACCTCCCACTTCCAGAATACCACAAACCCTATACCCCCTCTGAGAGGTTGCAGGAACAGAAGGCATTGTCAAGATTTATGTTCCATTTTCTCTCTGATATCTCTCCCACATATGTCAAAGATTAGGTTCATTCTCTCCAGATTCTACAAAATACTCTCAAGAATTTAGATATCTAATTCAAGCGTATGATTTAACCTGGCATGATTTTATATGTTAATCTCACCTCCACTCTAACTTCAGAGGAAAGAGAGCAAGTCTGGACTTAAGCCCAAATTTATCCTGAAGACCTATGCAGAATAGATAGAAATCTTCCAGAAGGCCCCAGGGCTGTTCTCCGGGAGAACCCCAAGTGGAATTACCAAACTGATGCTGCTGGGATTGGCCTCTGTAACAATATGGTCCAGTGTCACTTAGAGGAACTAAAAAAAGCAGCCCATAAGGCTGTCAACTATGATAAGTTAAAAGAAATTACCCAAACATGAGATGAAAATCCTGCCCAGTTTTTAGCTCGTTTTAACGAAGCTTTCCAGTGATATACTACCCTATCACTGGAGCGATATAAGGGCAGACTCATTATTAACTTGCATGTTGTCTCTCAGTCTGCACCTGACATCTGAAAAAAAATCCAAAAATCTCCCCAGGGCCCTAAACCCCTCACAGAGATCTTATTGACCTGGCTTTTAAAAGTTTTAATAATTGTGAGGATGCTCTTAAAAGGCAGCAGCGTTCAGAATTCCAGTTACTGGCTTCTGCCATTAGACAAAACCCAGCAGCTTCTCAGAATTCTGCAGGTTACTCTGACAAAATGCAATTTCCCCCGGGACCATGTTTCAAATGTGGCAGGCCAGGTCACTGGGCAAAACTATGCCCCAAACCAAACCCCAAACCTCCCCACAAACTGCGCAGCCTACAGAGGCTCTCATTGGAAGTTTAAATGCCTAAGTTCTTCTGAGAATTTAGTTCACACACACTCCAAGAATAGGGCTGAATTGTGTTCAGCTTGCAGAGGGACCTCACTGGAAGTTTAACTGCCCAAGTTCTTCTGAGAATTTGGTTCACAGACACTCCCAGGATGGGGCTGAATTCTACCCAGGTTCTCCTGAGGACGAGGTTCGCAGGTGCATCCAAACCGTCCCTCAATTTCCTGACTTCCTGTGCCTCGCTGTTGAAGATTCACAGTTCCCGGAAGATCAGAGTGCCCCCTGGATAATTACAAATTCTAAACACTGAGCGATTTTGCTGCTGGAAAGTAAGCCAATTTCTTTTTTAGTAGACATGGGGCAACCTTTTCCACGCTGTCATCTTATAAGGGTCCTTTAGAACAGACTGAGAGCTTGGTGATGGGTATTGATGGCAATGTAATGCATCCCCGTGTTTCTCCACCTTTGTGGTGCACACTTTCTGGACAGTCTTTCTCACATTAATTCCTTATTATTCCCTCATGTAATGTTCCCCTACTAGGTAGAGATATTCTGTCAAAATTGCGAGCAACCTTGATGATTTCTTCTGGCTTCCACCTCTCGCTATCCTCCCTGCTTCTCTCCAACCCCTCCCCACCAACCCCTCTATTCTCTCCATATGACCTCCCTGTAGATCCTATTGTAATACTACACCCTTTTCCAAACATATCTCTTTTTCCCTTACCTGATCCTGAAGACACCTGGTTTATTGATGGCAGTTCTTTAAAGCCTAATGATCACTCCATCGCCAAAGCAGGTTTTGTTGTTGTGTCTTCTTCACATTTGTTACTGTGCCCCATCACACTTCCTCACAACAAGAACTCTTAGCCCTCACTAAACCATTACAACTCAAAAGACCACTGCATCAACACATACACAGACTCCAAGTACACCTTTCACATAATACATCACCATGGAGCCATATGGAAAGAAAGGGGATTCATTGCTACCCAAGGCTCCTCTATCATCAATGCCACACTCATTAAAGACCTTCTAAATGGAGCTACACTTCCAAGGGAAACTCTTATTATTCACTGTAAAGGTCACTACATTATTCCTAGTTTTGGTCTCCCCAGCTCCACTCAGAGTAACAATATCCAAGTTTTCATTAGCCAGATCACCTCCTAAATCTCACAATCCCTAGGAATTCAGTGGAATCTATAAGTGCCTTACAGACCTCAATTATCAGGGAAAGTAGAACAGATGAATAGCATTCTTAAACAACATCTCACAAAATTAGTATACCAACACAAACAAGATTGGATTAAGCTCCTTTGCATTGCCTTACTCCTCATTCACTCTACCCCTCACAAACCCCTCTTTTATGGGATTTTTGAAATAATGTATGGCAGAACTATTATTCTAAGCCCTGGCCCTTCCCCAGACTCTATCATAGGAAACTATTTTCCCATCCTCCAGGAAACTAGAGATGAACTTAGAAAAACAATTAATCAGCTTTTACCCCAAACTCTAGCAGAGAAATTCACAGATCAATTGGCAGGGCAACAAGTTCTCCTCAAGTCTCCCTTGCCTTGCAAGACTTTATCTTCTCATCCAACAGGCCCTCACACTGCTTTATACAGCTCCCCTATGGCTGTTCGCCTAATGGACCCCCCAGTTTGGATTCACTGATCCCAAATAAAACTGTGTCTTACAGAAAAACTTCCGTTGATGAAGAACTCTCACTGGAAGTTGCAAGTACTGTCCCCCCCCCCCACCTTAAACTCACAAGGATCCCTGAGGAATCCACTTCCTAATAAATGTGTAACATTTCTCCCTGATTTTTTTTGTTTTCTCCATAACTTTTCCCAGGATGCCTGACTACTCTCACATGTTTGAAGTTGGGACAACCTCCTTGAAGCCTCTAAAAAACTGTGGCTACAGGGCATGTTCTAATACTTTATCCCTGAAGAAACCCAATTTTTCTTCTTCCTTCTTCTTTCCTTCTGGCTAACCCTCCTGTCAATTCTGGCCTTTCTCCCCTACCCTTTGACTTCGACTGATGGTAAAGTCACTAATTATAATCCTTGTCATTCTCAGTTACAGATCAGTTGTTCTCTGCCTCATGTCTCAGTTTATTGATCAACAGTCACCTGAAAACTGCTCATTTCCTCACCTTTTAAATACCCACCAGCTCAGACTGAAAATCCAGAAGTATTCTTATAAATGTCACTTCCCGTCCCCTTTCCATTCTCTTTTTATAGGCAGTCCACTCAGCCCCCTCCTCCCACTGGAAGCAGCCTCTGAGAAGCCATGCCCATCACCCACCTCCTTATAATAGATTAAGAAGTCAAGAATGATGGTATTGAGTTACTGACCCACACAGGAAGGATCCTTTTCCTGGGAAGCATGTCCCTCCCAGGAAATAGTGAATGGATTAATCCAGACCTCACTAACATTGTCCCACGTACCTACCCAGGTAATTGATCCACCCAGGAAGGATCCTTTTCCTGGAAAGCATATTCTCCCAGGAAATAGTGAGTGGACCAATTCAGATCTCCTTAACATCGTCCCACCTATCTCCCCAGGTACAGCTATGGACAGACCAATCTGGGCTGCCTTAAACCCTTTAAATCCCTGTCCACCATAGCCCATGTGTGGATTTCTCCCTAGTCAGGAATCTCACCCCACTTTCACTCCAGGTGAAATAAAAGCCACTTTGATTGCATGAATTAGATCTCTGGTTCCTTTCATTTTGCACCTCGGATTGATTTTTATCTTTGGGTCCAAATCCTTTCACATAGAACTGAGGCATGGGTACTTAAAGAGCAGGAGGAAATGAAGGAAAAAGTAGGACAAGGAAACAGACAAAAAGAAAACACTAATGAGGAAAAATTAATTGAAAATTCTTGGCAACATAAAAAATGAGAACATAGAAACTCCTGCAAAGGATCAGGATGTAACTACTGCAGAAGATTCCACTTAATGGAAATGTTAGAAATGACAGAAGGGAAAGTTAAAATATAGATGATAAAAAGAATGAAGGGAATTTCTAAGAAAGTGGAAAATAACCAAAAGGAAATCCAAAAACAGAATCAAACACAAGAAGAACCATATGAAGAATATAGAAAAGATATAGTGGAGGTTAAGGAAGTGAAACAATCAGGGAACTTAAGATGAAGTAGAAAGTATCACTAATAGTTTAGACAGTGCAGAAGAAGGAATCTCAGAAGTAGAAGATAAAACTCTTGAACTAACTCAGGCAGTTCAAGCGACAGAAAAAAAAGAGAGAGGAAGCAGAATGTTCGCTGACAGAATTAGGGGACTTCATGAAGTGTTTGAACATACACATTATAGGTATCCCAGAAGGTGAAGAAGAATTCTCCAGGTGAATGGAAACCCTACCAGAGGATGTCATAAATGGAAATTACCCAAAAATCAACAAAGATTCTTACACACTCCTTTCAGAGGGATATCAGACCCAAGTTCATCTCAACTCAAATAAAGCTCCTCCAAAACACATTATGATGAACCCGTCCAAAGTTAAGACAAAAGAAAAGATTTGGAAAGCCCCAAGGAGTAAGTGCCAATTGACTTACTTGGGAAAATCCATCAAGGTGACAGTAGACCTCTAAAATGAAACTTTTCAAGCCAGAAGACAATGGTCACCTACCTTTAATCTACTTAAACAAAACAATTTCCACCTCAGAATTCTATATCCTGCTAAGCCAAGCTTTAAAATTGATGAAGAAATCAAATCCGTTACTGATATACAAACATGGAGGAAGTTTTTCACAACAAGACTAGCTCTACAAGAAATACTTAGACCTATTTTACTGACCATCACACTGACCATCACAATGGACCTGTAGGTAACTAAATACCTAGAAACTAAAGGACAATACCTAGCTTCTACAATGACACAGAAGATAAAACTAAGCAACAGATTTTCACAAAATGAGACAAATGGAACTTCACCACACTTATCGATTAGCTAATAAATGTTAATGGTTTGGATTCCCCACTGAAGAGGCATAGCTAGCTGATTACATTAAAAAAACACCAAAAACAAAAAAACATAAGCCATCCATTTTCTGTCTGTAGGAAACACACTGAGCCTCAAAGGACAAATTAAACTCATAGTTAAGGGATGGAAGACCATTTTTCAGGCAAATGGAATTCAGAAGAAAAGAGGGGTTGCAATCTTATTTTCAGATACAAGTGGATTTAAATCAAATAAAGTCAAAAAAGACAAAGATGGACACTTCATACTGGTCAAAGGAAAATTAGAAGAAGAAGATATTCCAATTCTAAATATTCATGCATGAATGTGGAGGTGATAGAAGAATGAAGGTGGACAGGAAAGACATTTAGCTGAACTCTCCTGGAACAACAGGAGAGGGAGTGGGATAGATCATACCCAGCAAGAAATACTAGTGTGGAGTATTAGTTTGGGGAGAGCAGCGAGATGGTTGACTACTGGACTTGGAGTACAAGCCAGTGCTGCGGAGACCCACCATGTCAGGCAAGTTTTTGTGAGCCCACTCTTGCTGCAGCTGTGGAGGCAGCCAGCACCCCGATGGAGGTGCCAGAAGAAGCCTTTTGCAGTCTTTTGTTCTTGGTGGAAGCTAAGTGTTGAGTGGAAATATTGGAAAAGCAAGCACTCCTAAGCGGAAGTTGGTGGCCAGAATGAGGCTCTGTCTGGAGAGGTTCTGCTGTGGTTTGGCAGCAGGTAAGACATACATACCAGGTAAGGTTTCAGACAGGAAACTGCCATTGATATAAAGGTTATCAGAAGGTTGTGAGAATGGGTCTTTTACTGGGGGTCTAAGGCACAGTGGTCTGAGTTCTGCATGCAGTGAGTGGTCCTACACTCATGACAGGCACAGGGTCTCCTGCACTCCATGGAAACTATTGTAGGGGTAATCTGTGAGACCTGCCTCTGAAGATTTTTTGAGAGGTGTGGAATCCCAGATCAGTGGAGTCTTAGTGCCAAGAGGGTAATCGGGTGATCTCCAGGAGCAATTTTGCTGGGAAATAGGTCTAAGCCTGGGAACCAAAGAGGGGTTAAGAGCTGTGTTGTTTGTCCCCCAAATTCACTGTTCCACTTGCTGTCCAGGAAATATATTGCAACATAAATATATTCCTACTAAAGTTGGATCCCTACATCATTTAAATATGTGTATGTTTTTATATATGTACATAATTTTCTTGTTGCTGTTCTTGGCTTTTCTTTTTTATTTATTGGTTTTTATTTTTTGTTATTGTTGCAGTTTGGCTGGGGCTGGGTTTGAATTCACCACACTCGGTATATGGGGCCAGCACCCTACTCACTGAGCCACAGGCACCACCCTTGGGTTTTCCTTTTTTATTCTTTTTCTTTGTTGTAGTTGTCATTGTTAACTTTTTTTTTTTTCTCTTCTTGCCTTCCACTATTGGTTGCTGAGATTGTTTACATCAGGGTATTTGAGCTTTTAAAAACCTTGTTTCAATGTGTTTTGTCTTTTGCTAAGTTGTTTGGTTGGTTCATTTCCTAATTTCTATTGTTACATTCAACAAGAGCAAGGGATCCTGTATTTTTGGTTGCAGAATTTTAGCTTAATGGATTCTCTCTCCCCTACATCACTCCTTGACATTCTCTCCGTTGATAGAGACTCTTCTACTCATCTCTTCCACATAAGGTGCTTCTGCATCAGATAAGATATTATCCTCCCCCATTTTTTTTTCTTTCTTTCTTCTTGGTTTGTTGTCTTTCTTCTTTTGTTATTTATTCCTATTCCCTCCCTCTCATTTATTTGATTCAACAGTACGTTTAATTTTCTTTCTCTATTCTTTCTTTAATATCTTTTTTTCTCCCTTTTTATTTTTTACTTTATTTATTTATTTTTCTTCTTCATTTTCCACCCTTTCTTTG
>CAUYRH010160949.1:0-41621 GCA_963574655.1 Perodicticus potto
TGGCGGGCGCCTGTAGTCCCAGCTACTTGGGAGGCGGAGGCAGGAGACTCGCTTGAGCCCAGGAATTGGCGGTTGCTGTGAGCTGTGATGCCACAGCACTCTATCCAGGGTGACAGCTTGAGGCTCTGTCTCAAAAAAAAAGCAGGTAAAGGCCTACTTCCTCCCATTGCTATTCAGGGACCAAAAATTTCCTCAGAGCTCCTGGCAGAAAGAGATAAACAAGGAAAAAAAGGGGGGGGAATAAAGTGACTTAAATCTTAATACACTTGCTGATGTGCCATTCTTTTCAGCAAAAGAGCATGATTATGAGTGTAATCATGAGCGAATACACAACTTCACTAACTTTTTTTTTTTGCAGTTTTGGCTGGGGCTGGGCCTGAACCCGCTAGCCCCTGTATATGGGGGCTGGCACCCTAATCCTTGAGCCACAGGCACCACCCAACATCATCTTAAGTGACATATCAGTGCTCACAATGAAAACACTTAAGAGTTTGTAAATTTAAAACTACAAGAACAAAAATCTTAATTCATTTTTATCTAAGCCATAGTTTTACCCTTTCAATTATCTAAATAAATTCTAGACATGGTAGTATTCAGTCTACTGAAGAAACAGAAGCAATTGATAATACTATTTTATAGAGGAATTCAAAAGTATAAACATAAGATCAAATGATCACACAGCAAGTACCATTACAGAGAAGAATAAACATTTTCATGACAGAAGAGCAAAGGTAAGTACACTGAACAGTCAAGGAAAGAGTGTGGATTTGTTGAAAGGCAGCATCTGAAAAAGCTGTGAACTGCTTTCCAGGTAAAGCCTAGTCCACAAAATGTCTTGTGACTATCAATTTGCCATCCCTTCTTCAAATATGGAAGAAAAAAACCTAAGAAAAACACGTAGGGCCATGAAGAAAGAGTAAATGATAGGAGTACATGGAAAAGCTGCTATTTCTAAGGATTAGCTAGAAGTGGGGCAATTTAAAAATATCTCCAATGAAGTCAATCTCACCTAGACATTCAAAACATTAAGCCTAGAAACTCTTGTAGATCATTGTTATACATGAGTCATTAAGAAAGTTTTGAGATAACAATCAAGAAACTTAAAATCCACATGGACAAGAATATATGAAGCCCTCCTAGCAACATAAATAAGCCGAGCAAGTTGAAACTTGCATGGGGAAGTTTCAGAAAGGCAAAGGGCACTGTGGACTGTGTTTCTTGAAAGTGAAATAAACAATAGACTTAATAACACAGGCTGTCTCAAAACTTTCATAGTGACCCAGGTACCAGATTTCAGGGAGGAAATACCCCTATGTTTCCTGCTTTCAAAAAGGGTGCTGCTTCCACTTAGTGAGGTTTATAAAAATGGCAGCAGTTTCCTGTTTGAATGTTAATTATTGTTAAGACACAAGATAATTTAACTAGCTTCGTTGATTTATTCTTCCTCGTAATTAAATATAGTAATTGAAAAATCTTTCAGAGTGTGACCACAGTTCTGAAGGTGAAATGGCAGGAGAGGGGAACTTTCCCTGTAGGATCTCAACTATAAATCCAGGGCTGGGTTTCAACTGGCAGTCATTTGAATGAACCATGCTGAGGATCAGAGATGGTCCTTCTGGAATCAAGTAGGTGGCACCCATGACCTTCAAGAATTGGATGATTAAAGAGGAAGACAAAGCTCCAAGCAGAGAGAGATACCCTGACAAAGAATATTAAAGACTGAACTTGAATGAATGCAGAAATGATACCATTTTCAAGCCCCCTAGGCTAGGAGCCATTTACATATAGTTCAAAGACTGCAGACAGAGAACATGCCAAAATACCACTGCGGTATAATGGGCCCCACTCACATTATTGATACTTGCTTTGCAACCGCATTTTCATGCTTGCTATGTTATATACTCAACAAATATTTACTGAAATAAGCAAATGAATGGGTGTATACGTGACTACAAAATACTAATAGGCAACAAGGACTCAATACACCAGGTACTCTGCTAAGCACTTTATATCTCTTTTCTTCCTCTATTTTTTTCATTGACATTTTTTACTACATCTTTACTTAAAATTATTTTTTAATGTTCTGACAGATCACTTCAAACATATCCATATGTAGAAAGAACAGTACATGTAACTGTCTTCCCACTTCAATAATGATGGCAAATCTTCCTTCATTTATTTCTGTATTATTCTATATTTTTATATTATTTTGAATGGGATTCCAGATATTACATCATCTCATCTGTCAATACTTACAGGGCTCTTTTTTTAAACCTCAGTATTATAATACCTTATATTAACAATAATTCCGTAATATCAGCAAATATTCAGGCAATGTATCTTCCCCTCAATTGTATTATAATTTGTATAGTGTGTTTATATAAACTGGTATCCAAAAAAGGTCCAGACAATAGGATTAGTTCATATAGCCTTTAAATTACTTTAAATTTATAGAGATTTCCTCCTTTGTATTTTTTTTCTCTTTTTTTTTTTTTTGAGACAGAGTCTCATCTGTTACCCTGGATAGAGTGCTATAACATCATAGCTCACAGTAACCTCGGATTCTTGGGCTTGAGCAATCCTCTTGCCTCAGCCTCCCCAGTAGTCTCATGTGCCACCACATCCAGCTAGTTTTTCTGTTTTTAGTACAGATGGGGTCTTGCTCTTACTCAGGCTGGTCTTGAACTTCTGAGCTCTGGCAATCCACCTGCCTTGGCTTCCCAAAGTGCTAGGATTACAGGCATGAGCCACTGTGCCCAACTGTATTTTTTTTTTTTTTTTAAAGACAGAGGCTCAAGCTATTACCCTGGGTTAAGTGCTATCACATCACAGCTCACAGCAACTTCCAACTCCTGGGCTTACGCAATTCTCTTGCCTCAGCCTCCAAAGTAGCTGGGACTACAGGCGCCCACCACAATGCCTAGCAATTTTTTGGTTGCAGTTGTCATTGCTGTTTGGCAGGCCCAGGCTGGATTTGAACCTACCAGCTCTGGTGCATGTGGCTGACGCCTTAGACAGTTGAGCTATAGGCACCACCGTATTTTTTCTTTACTTATATATGTTGTTGCTGATGAAGCAAGTCATTTGCCCTGTAGCATGGCCCAGTCTCATTTTTGTTTTTATTATATCTTTATGACATTTTTTAATTCACTTTATTCCCCTAGCCTCAGTACTTCCTGCTAAGGTAGTTCAGAGAAAGAAGCCACATGAGATTACAGTATAAAACGCTGGCAAGAATACATCACAGGCTATGCCCTTCATGTGCATCATGAGATGGGTACACACATGCCCATACACACACGCGCGTGCACACGTGTGCCCGTGAGTGCAGAAGGTGCCAAAAAAGGTATACACATTTTGATAAAGGAAAAGACTGTATTATAATTTTAATATTCATATATACCAGTAATAGACGAATACAAGTCACTTGAGCACTTCTTATAATTGAAGTCAAACATGATTTCAGTATTATAAATTTCATACAGATTTTTCCTTTCTCACAACGTGCATACATTTTTGGCACCCACTGTATAAATGAAATCTGAGTATGTCTATGTGATATTGGTAGCCATGAATGCTTACTACCTGGAACTATTAACTCAATGAGGGAGGCAAAATAATAAATTCTAACTTTCTGGATCCTTTCTCATTTGTTAGCTTAACTATTTCTATAAAGAGTCATATGAGATTTGATTTGCAAAGGAAAACAAGTTAAATATTTGATTCTTTCCATTCATTTGCTAATTTTAAAAATAATGAGGTGATTCTCTAATATCATCAAAAAAAAAAACTAGTCAATGGCCGGGCATGGTGGCTCAAGCCTGAAGTCCCAACGCTGGTGGTGGGGCAGAGCGGGTGGATTTCCTGAGCTCAGAGGGTTCGAGACCAGCATAAGTTGGAGTGAGCCAGAGTAAAAGACCTCGTCTCTACCAAAAGAAAAGACGACACTGGGCGTTGTGGCGGGCGCCTGTAATCCCAGCTACTTGGGAGGCAACGAACGGGCAAGAGAATTGTTAAAGGAAAAAAGGAGGGGAAAAAAAGTAGTCAATGAGGACTTTTTTTGTTGTTTTTGAGACAGAGTCTCACTATGTCACCCTCAATAGAGTGCTATGGCGTCACAGCTCACAGCAACCTCAAACTCTTGGGCTTAACTGATTCTCTTGCCTCAGCCTCCCAAGTAGCTGGGACTACAGATGCCTGCCACAATGCCTGGCTATTTTTTTGTTGCGGTTGTCATTGTTTAGCTGGTCTGGGCAGGGTTCAAACCCACCAGCTTCAGTGTATGTGGCTGGTGCTGTAAATCCTGGCTATTATTTTTGTTGTTGCAGTTGTTGTTGTTGTTTTAGCAGGCCCAGGCTAGGTTCAAACCCGCCAGCTTCAGCGTATGTAGCCGGTGCCATAACCACTGTGCATGGGCACCGCCTAAGAACTTTATAAAATAAACTGTGAAATTACTTTGAGGGTAACATTCCTGAGATCTTTGTCAGAAATCCAAAAGGATCCATTATCTAAAGAGCCTACGTTTGGTTGGGGTTGGGGCAAGTGAAGATATAACCCATTAGAACCACTCCAATTCTCTCACTGGGGCGTCTTCCACAAGAGACCCTTTATCTTAATCTCAACATCCCCCAGTAAGAAAGTTTCAACACTACCTGCTATAACTTACACCTTCTCTTTGAAGTCACAAAGATTTGATTTTGGGGGTTGATGCAGATTTTAGAATCCGGAAGGGCAAAAACAAATGGGTAATCATTATAAATAATCTCCAACAAGAGATGTCTCCCTTTACAAACACTCAACAGAGCATGAGAGGTAAGGAGCCACAAAGAGATGTGATGAGACTGAAAAGCGAAAAGCTCAGGCACGGTGAGCCACACCTGTAATCCGAGCACATCAGGAAGCTGAGGTGGGAGGATCGCTTGAGGCCAGGAGTTCACAACAACCAGGGCAATATAGGAAGACCCTGCCTCTCCAAAAAATAAAAAAATAAAAATTAACTATGTGTGGTGGTGCACGTGTGTAGTGCCAGCTAGTCCAGATGCTGAGGCAGGAGGATCTCTTGATCCAAGGAGTCTGAGGCTACAGTAAGCTATAATCACACCACTGCATTCCAGCCTCGGCAACAAAGAAACCTCATTTTTAAAAATAAAAGTAAAAAAAGCAATAAAAGACTAGGCAAAGAACATATTCTACTTTAGTATGTATATCATGAGGATTCTATTTGTTTCCTAGGGATAAAATGATTATTTAAGCTATGAAAATTGCTATCATCCATTTCTCCACCGGCATTTCCATTCTTGAGAAGTGGTAGGAACCATTCCCCGAAGTGATGTGTCAACAAATGCTCCTGTGAACAGGGAAACAGCTCCCAGAAGTTCCATCCCACTGAGAGCCGAGCTATGTAAAGCACGGCCTTATGAGGGCAAGGCAGATGAGCAATGAGTGCCATGAAGGAAAAGGGTTTTCTATACTCTTCCTACATCCCACCTTCAAAGAGATATCCTAGTGTCAAGGCCAGAGGAAAGAAGAGGTGTCCTTCAAATTATATTCAGCTTTGATGTAAGAAATCCATCTAGTTATCAAATTAGTGGAAAGTACTTCAGGCTATCAACTGACATCCTCGCCACTCCTCCAAACTGAGATCGCTCAGTAACAGCAGTACACCTGACATCGTAAATGCCACATAACGGACTCGGGAAATTCAAGGAAAATATTATGAATCCTATCATTTAATAATTTGCACTTTGGGCAACCAAAGATTCCCTCTACACAGTAACCGAGGAAATCTCAGAATATCTCTTCCCTATTGAGTATGCAAATTTTAACTTGTATGGCTTTATTTATAAGAGAATTCAAGTCAGTAAATTATGAAAAATACACAGACTAGGGATATACTTTAGGGATCTATTCCCTAAATGAGTTTAAGGGGATCTGGGGCTGGGCAATAGTACTTTTTTTTTTAATCTTATTAAATCATAATTGTGTACATTGGTGCAATCATGGGGCACAATGTGCTGACTTTATACAATCTGAAATATTTTCATTGAACTATTTAACATAGCCTTCGTGGCCTTTTAATCAATATATGAAGACATTTATATTCTACATTTAGTAATTTTCACTTGTACCCTTGTAAGGTGCACTGTAAGTGTGATCCCACCAATCACCCTCCCTCCACCCATCCTCCCCCCTCCCCAGGCAACAGTACTTTTCTTGTAAACTTGTAACTTCTAAACTTGAGAAGCAGAAACTAAAAAGACAACATCATAATGAGTCTTCAAAACATTTTCAACCACAAACTCAAATATAGTTTACTGGATAGTTAATTATTTAATTTCGCAGCTCTAATCACGTAGTTAGAAAAATGAAAAGATTGGCCTAAGAGATTAAAAAAAAACAACAGAAAGGTCTAAAACGAAAAGATTGGCCTAAGAGATTAAAAAAAAACAACAGAAAGGTCTAAAATAAATATGTTAAATATTGACAGAAAAAGGGTAGGAAGAAGCAAAGTGAGGAAATTAGGAAAACAGAATTTCCATTTTCTACAAGGTAAAAAAAGATAATAAAAATCTTGACAAGCTAGGTGTGTCCAGAAAAAAAAAATTGGGTGCTCTTGATATAAAGTCTCAAAAATAATAATGCCACTAAATTGTAAACATCAAGGAGTAAAGTACTAGCTCAAAATACTGTGAAAATTGAGGTTTCCAAACTGAATTTGAAAAGGGAACAGGTAAAAGGTCAGCTCATCATAGGTGAGGAGGAACCTTGTATTATTTGGCTAGCTGTTTTAAATTAATTTCCTGGAACATTAGGAGGTTAAAAAGTCCTATAAAAAACGGCACAGAGGGAGAAGCAAATGGGGAAGAAACAGCGTTTATACCTTAGTATTAGAAAGGTATTATGAGAAGGAAACAGGACACATATCAAAGTCAAAAAGGCTAGCTTTAATAAATGATGAGAAAAAGGCTTTAAGCATGGAAGTAAAGCAGAAAACTTGAAATAACTATTCATGCACATACTACATTTTAACCCTCATAAGCCACTCCAATATCCATGAAAGATCATGTTTTATTATTCCCTGCATGGCAATATTCCCATTAGCATCAAATCAATAAAGGCAGTTAGGTGGAAAACCTAAGAGAAGAATACAAAATACTTGTCCTTCCTGGGATCCTATTAAATATGTTGAAAGAACAGGAAGATACATCTTGACCCAAAGAGATCTCAGGCTTTGAACCATATGGAAGAAAAGCAAGTGCATTGCCCTTTTTTCCTTTTTTTTTTTCAAAAAACTTGAAAGATAACAGCTGGAAAAAGTGAGAACTGATGAATAAGAATAATTTAGTATAATGCTACCTTCCAGGTCAGCACACACATTGGCATCAAACTCATAAAATCTTGGCTGATACCTTCAACACTGAGCTGGCCTCCTTTAGGGACAGCACTACCTATTATCCCCAATCTGTACCTTTGATGTACAGGTTTCTGCTTCTAAAAGTATCACAGATTACGGACCTGAATGTTTGTGTCCCTGCAAAATTCTTACGTTGAAACCCTAACCCCCAGAGTGGCAATATTTGGAGACAGGGCCTCTAAGAAAGTAATCAAGGTTAAATGAGGTCATGAGGAGGAGGGGATTGATTCAATCAATTAGGGTCCTAGTAGGAAGATACACCAGAGAGCTTCCTCACTCCCTTCCTTTCTGTGTACACACTCGAGGAAGAACCCTGTGAGGACTTAGCAAAGTGGCACCATCTACAAGCCAAGAAGACGACCCTCACCAGAAAGCCCAGTTGCTAGACCCTTGTCTTAGGCTTGGACCTCTTAGCTCTGGACCCTTGTCCAGAACTTTGAGAAAATAAATTTGTGTTTTAAGTCACCCAGTCTGTGGTGTGTTATAGCAGTCCGAGATGCACCTACTCTGAGCCACAGTCTCACTGTGTCACCTGGGTAGAGTGTCGTGGTGTCGTAGTTCACAGCAACCTCAAACTCTTAGGGCTCAAGCAAGCCTCTTGCCTCAGCCTCCCGAGAAGTTGGGACTGCAGGTACACACCACTACATCTGGCTAATTTTAGTAGAGACGGGGATCTCGCTCTTGCTCAGGCTGGTCTGGAACTCTTGAGCTCAAGCAAGCCACCTTGCCTTGGCCTTCCAAAGTGCTAGGATTACATGCAAGAGCCACCACACCTGGCCTATCACTTTGATAGTGACTATTGGGTATTTTAAATTCCACACAAACTTTATGGCCACCCGATATTTCCTAATGCAATGCTGAGGCTGGGTGTTTAAAAATGCTTTTATGAACATAATTATTATTAATTTTTATTATTTATTTGAAATTAATATGAGCATACAAATGTTTGGGTTAAAACCAACGCTGACTATAATAACCACCTCATTTTCTATAAGCACTGATGGTGTTATAAGCGAAATATTAATTTTAGACAAATTTTTCTCCTTATCTGAAAAGGTACCTGTAGAATGATCACCCTTTCTTTACTCACTACTGAAAGCTGTCAATAAAAATTCCAGTAATAACTTTTCAAGAAATATATAACACCTGCCTTGGTGCCCATAGCTCAGTCGTTAGGACACTGGCCACATACCCTGGGGCTTGTGGGTTCTAACCTAGCCCAGGTTAAGAATAATTTCTCATTATAATAAAGAAAAAAAAGTATAAAATGAGGAAAGATAGAACAAATGGTCTGCTACACAAACAAAGTAGGTACGATATTCTTAATAGCTAGGTGATATGTTGATCAAGTTCAACTCTGATCCCAGTTCCACAGCTCCAGTCAGATAACCTGGAATTTTTTTTTTTTTTTTTGCAGTTTTTGGCCGGGGCTGGATTTGAACCTGCCCCCTCCGGCATATGGGGCCGGCACCCTACTCCTTTGAGCCACAGGCACCGCCCCAGATAACTTGCATTTTAATAAAAATGGAAATGCAGAATAGAGAAAGTATAAAATGAGGACTCAAAAGCACTCTGAGGGGACAATAAAGTATTGTTCTTATGTATTGTGTCTAGGCAAAGAAACAGTACAGAAAAATGGAAAGCAAGGAATACTTTAATTTGGCACAATTTCTTAAAATGTTCAAGAGGATCACTGCAGAAAACATTCCAAAAACACAATGGTAGAGTTAGTGGCTGAACACTGTATTTAACTTGTTATTAAAATACAAGAAGGGAAATATAAGGAAAAAATAGGAAAGATGAATGTGTTTTAAAGACACAAGAGGCTGAAGATCATAGTTTAAATGCATATACTCTGGGAGAAATTCTCTACCACCTGCCTGTGAATGGGTCAGATTAGTCACTTAGGGTAGCTGCCTTTTCCTGAAAGCTTCCAGACATCTCAACAGGTAAAATAAAGAGAGCCTGCGGTGTACTGGTATTTATGGCATGGTAGCACTTTCTGGTTTTAACACAAATTGAAGCTGTCGTATGCTGCTTTCAAATGACTAAAATAACAACTCCCAGGTACTGTAATGGCAAGATACTGTCAGTCCTATGTGCTTAGGAGAGGCAAGGATCTCTACAAACAACAGAAGTTTTTTGAATACAAATTTTAAAGGAATGGTGAAGGTGACAAAGGGAAATATGGAAACCAGCTTAAAATTGGGATTTTGTTTTTGTGGAGTGTAATTTATTTCAAGAAATCTAGACTATTAAATGCAACTTCCATCTGAGTTAATGGTCTCAAAGGAAAAGTAATACAGGTAATCCTCGGGTTACAAACGAGAGGTTCTGTAGGTTTGTTCTTAAGTTGAATTTGCACAGAAATTGGAATAAGTACTTTTACCTACTATTACTGTAATAGCCTCTGTTTGTAAGTGTGAGTTGTTATGTAAGTCAGATGTTTGTAACTCGGGTTCTGCCTGTATAGACTAGTCCTTAAATGTGTAAGTCAAAGACTAGTATTAGACTACTATAAAGACCCAGTTCTATAACTAAGTGTGAGACCTTAGTTACAAGGCCAAGTTACATAGTGTATCTCATCTGTTTCCCTCAAAATAATACATTATAAGGCTTAAGGAAGGATTAGGTAAAATGGTGCATCTACAGCACCACACACAGACCCTAGCATATATAGATTAATATAAGCATTAAAAGCATGAGAAGTGGGGAGGAGTAGCTGAAGCACACTGATTTAAATTAATACTCAATAAGACCGAATCCCACCAAAAAAATAAAAGCCAAAAACAAAACATAATAATTAAGAGAAGACAGTGAAGGTTAAGATTTGCACTTGCTCTCTAGCTATTCTATTTTTCCCCTACTTCTTTTCTGGACTAAGGTATTTCAAGGACTCAAGATCAAAGTAGAACAGGAGGAAAGCAACAGAAAATAGCAAAAAGGAGCTAGAAAAGCCAGTATCACACAGTACGGCAGCCTTTCCACCTAATTCTAGTAAAGATCACCATGAAATATTCATCAGGTGAATTCTGAATACTGGCTGACGCTGGTTTAAGATACCAGTATTATTTCATAGAAGTTATAGAGTGGCGCTTGTGGCTCAAAGGAGTAGGGCGGCAGACCCATATGCCAGAGGTGGCAGGTTCAAATCCAGCCCAGGCCAAAAATCACAAAAAAAAAGAAGTTATACACCAAACACTCTAAAACAGTTTAGAAAGCAATTATGGGAAAGACGGAGAAAGAATACCTCAGTTTATTTTGTACACCACTGTTATACACAAGAGTTTAAGTGATTGGGTACTAATCAAAAAGACAAACCATCAGTTCTCCAGGAAGCAGTAAGAGATGGTGTCCTTGAATTCAGTGCACAGCCCTCCTGCCACCCCCTGGTCAGGTGGTTCTCAGATTCCTTCTCTCAGATCATTCATGATCCCTCCTCCTGGATCATTCCTCATCTGTCCTCATTGTCTGTCCCCACAAATAATGCTGTTGCCAAGAACCATCAGCACAAGTGAAAAAATGCCAGAACACTAGGCTAGAAGGTATAAAATTTAATTCTTTCTCATGATTAACCTTGGATGGCCTAAACGAGTTATATAAACTTTTTTATTTTAATGGAACATTGCATTTTTAGAATATTTTTAGCACAAAAATCAGATATATCTTTTAAAGGAAAGTAAATTTCAAACCTATATTACAAGTAAATGAATACTAGGAGGTGTGGATCTAAATAAACAGCTCCAAAAAGAATGGGACAAAAATATCAAATATATTTGAAATCAGAATGATGTCTTTTGGGAACTGAACTCTTGGCATGAGTAGAAGAAAACCAGATAAGTTTTCTGTTATCTGTTCAACTATCAATTTATTATGTACACTGGGAAAAATCACGAATTTCTTCCCGGCTCATTTTCCTCATCTGTTCCTGCCCAAGACTTTAGTGGGTTTGTTGAGGATCAGATATGGTAACATAGTCATTCTTGAAGTGTGGACCCAGATTAGTACCATCGGCAAGCCAAGAACTTACTCAAAATGCAGTTTTGATTCCCACTCAGACCTATCAAATGAGAAGCTCCAACAATCTGTAATCCTGATGTACCCTAAAGTTTGAGGACCACTATAAAAACAGACATAAAAGCAATCTGAAAACTTTTTAACACTGACGATAAGGAGTTATTAAGGGTAAATTATTAGAAGATTTTAAGAACTTTCACTTACATTGAACTAGATACAGAAGATGTGATGTGTGACTTTTTAAAGCACATATTTGCAGTTAAATAGTTTCTTTAGTGAAGGCAAATATAAAATGAAATCCAAAATCATGGCAGCTATCAATGTTATAATACACCATTATTTTACCGTAACTTTAAAAAGGTTTGGGGAAAAGAAATCAAATCAATGATTACATATTCTTTAAAAGAGTAAATATTAGACTAAATTTATTTCAACATAACAAATAATGAATCAGATTAGCTCTCTCTGGGGAAGAGAAAAAATCTTACTAGGATCTTTACTTTTCTTGGCAAGAATAATACATTAATTACTTTTAAAAGGTAAAATATGAAGTCAAAAAGAATGTGATTACAAAGGATGCATTTCAATTGCTAATGGAGGCTTTTAATGTAATAATTATAGGAAGAATTTGAGGTGTTCTAATAAAGAGAACTAAATTACAAACAAAACTAAGAAGTAGCATTAAGACTGTTTTTACTCTACATTCTACAATAAAACTTGTTAAAACAAAAATATTCCATACCAGAAATAGTCTTAGCTCATATTTATCTTCATATTTCATTCATTATATGAAGTTAAGAAAATACAGTACTGCAAACTGACCAATCAGACATAACCTGAGAGTTGCATGAGTAGAAATATAAACATCTGAAGAAACACTAATGGAGAAGTGAGGAAGGGCAGATTTAAGAATAAAATAACATTTAAAATACAGTAAGATCGCACAGGAATAGAAAAAGCTCAATGAAAAGACATCAAAAAAGTTAAATTACTAACTCTTTGGAGTTTAAATTATTCTCATGTATTTTCATAACGTGTTTATTTGTAAGATATTCTTTAAGGTGCCCTTCAAATAAAACTCTAGACTTTGCATGCACTAGACAGGTACCTGGACAAGGAGGAAGGAGCAGCCCCCGCAGTGGTCTGTGGTTGGCCTGCTGTGTAGAGACTGCAAAGCCCCCATTCACCACACCCATCACTATCTTACTGGTCCTTATGCATTTCTCTCCAGGATATCTTCCCACAGTATATATGAGATCCAAATTTGCTGCTAATCATAGTCAACAAACAGGGGAAAGAGGCCCTACAATTACATTAGATACAGCCCTCGTGGGCTTTTACTTCAGGAAGCTTCAGCTTCAGAAAGATATATCCAGCAGCATAGCCTCAACTTTCCTGCCAAATCCCAATCAGTATTTCCAAGCTAGTTCTCTACATACTTCTCTTTCTTTTTCGCTTTAATTCTTGGCCTTCTTTTCATTTCTTGCTATCTCTGTGTTCCTTTTCAAACTTTCCCTTTGACAAAAAACACGCCAAAATGGCCAAAGTGCAAAATATCCTAAATCATGCTCATACAATCCCATGCTGGGGAGCAAATGGATACCAGTATACCATCCATATTCTTTCATTTTGGAACATACATGATGGAGAAACATTGTTTTTATGTACTCCTCTTTACCTATATAGGTTGAAGGGTTCCTGATTCCACCATGAAATTTAAGGGTAAATGATTTTTGTTTGTTGGTTGGTTTGTTTTCTGAGACAGAGTCTCACTATTTCGCCCTCGGTAGAGTGCTGTGATATCCCAGCTCACAGAAACCTCCAACTCTTGGGCTTAAGTGATTCTTTTGCCTCAGCCTCCCAAGTAGCTGGGACTACACAGGCACCCATCACAATGCCCAGCTGTTTTTTTGTTGTAGTTGTCATTGTTGTTTGGCAGGCCCAGGCCAGGTTCCAATCCGCCAGCCTTGTTGTATGTGGCCAACGCCCTACCTACTGAGCTATGAGCACCGCCTAAGGGTAAGTAAGTATTTAACAATGCTATTAGGGGAGAGTTAAAGTGAAAGATTTATCCACCTCTGGGCTGTTGCTTAAATGAAGTATCATGGGGTCTGCACACTTCCTAAAGAGAAAAATAGACCTCCTTCATCATTTACTATGCCACAGATTATAGCAGATATTATCTCATGAACAGACATGACAAACACAGCCATTCAGAGCTATGCTATATCCTAAAAGGTAGCCACTACCCACATACAGCTATTTAAATTTAAAAATAGAATTCAAATTACATTTAAAGTTTAATTCCTCAGTCACATTTACATTTGGCATATGGCGAGTGACTCCCATATCGCCCAGCACAGAGACCATTTTCACTGTCACCAAAATTTTATGAGACAACAATGATCTCAGTCTTTCTCCTTCATGAAAATTTTCCACAAAAATACCTGAAGTATTACATTTGGTTCCCCCCATTGCAATGAAGATTAACTCTCTTATGCTAAAGCTGTAACCAGAGTCCTGCAGCCTCCTGCACAAATTCGCTCTCAGCTGCCCCCGTTTCTCACCACCCACATGTCTGCACTATACCTGCCCTAAAGAGAGCTTCAGTCTTGCACATTACTACACTCTAACCTCTCTTGAACATGTGGCAAAGATTTGGATCAAAAAAGACATCACATTGTTGCATATATGATGTAATATTTATAGTTTCTTGGAAATGTATTAGAGTCTATTATGAAGTGTGACTCCCAAGGCAGTGGCAAAAATGAGTTTATGCTACTGAGGTTTTGCTTAAACCAAGATAATAACTTGAGTGACTATGAAGTCACTAAATATACTAATGGTTTTTAAATTGAGAATAAATTGGGAATAAAAAAAAAATTGGTGAGTATAATGTCATTATCAAACCAAAAAGCTATACTTGAAATAGAGCGCAGTTTGGGTTAGATTTCCTTTTAAAGTCTAACAGTACTGCGGCAATAGGCATATTTTCATAAACACTCAGCACATCTGGACTCTATTTAGTGACCTATAGGGTAATACATCATTCTATCAACTGCACAGGCACATTCACATCCTATTCCCCAAAACCTGAAATGGCCCAGACCATACGACATATTGCTTAGGGGAAAAAAAAACACACAAACTGAAATAATATTGTATATTTCACTTTTCTTCTAAATTTCACTTGCTGAGGTTCAAAGTTTCCCTCAACAAAGAATACCTCTCACTAAATTAATATCCTGCAGGTCACTGGAATACAGAATCATATCCCTGGATTATTATAATGGGCAAAGGATTCTTCTATATAGGTTGGGAAGATCTATGAAAACTCTCAATTTTGTTGAATTTTTAATCAAACTGATTCAGAGTCTTTGCGGCTATCAACCGTTGCAGTGGTTGGCTGCTGGAGGTAAGAGGCTGCCTTTCATCTTAAAAAACGCAGAGGGTTTTCTCCCAGTAGTATCTTATCAAACAAAGGATAACACTGTCTCTGTCTTTTCACTGTCTCTGTCTTTTCACTGTAAAAACTAGTGAAAATACAATTTACTGTCTTTTTTTATGCTTCCTTTTACAGATGTATCATTACACAGTATTTTAAAAGATTTTTTTTAACTTAATATTATTTATAAGTCATTAGTTCTCAGATCTTTGGCAGCTCTTCAGGCCCGGGCAGGGGTGATGGTTTTGCGCACAATATCCTGATCTGGTCTCCTGGTATTTTCTGAAAATCCTGTTTTGACTGATCAATGCCTGTACTGTGTAAGTTGTTAGCTATTCTGACAGTCACTCCGGCAAAGATCCTGGTGTTTGTCTTTTTTGGATTATATAATTAAGACAGTATACATAATAAATGTCCAGGAAAAAGAAGGACTCCAAGGTCTAAATTCAATTTCTAATTATAATTCAAGTAAAGTCAAAGTCCACTGTAAAAGAAAAGCACAAAAGGCACTCTTTGTAATCATTACCCAGAGAATGATGATATTATTGATAAAGATATTTTGTATAATATCAAAAATTACCTTAAACAGTAATGAAGGTAAATTTATAGAGACAATCATATAAATCTAACAAATATATTTCAAGATCTTATAAAGTATGTGTTTTTTCTTTAATTCTTTAATTTTTGGCAACTCTTGACTTTAACTACAAAAGAAAAAATCTTTCTCCAGAAACAAATTAAAAATCATTTATTTAACACTTTTGGTCACCAGTGTTTAATAGAAATAGCACTGCTCAGTACAGCAGGTCAAGTGGCTTAAAAAAATTAAGAGTAAACCTTTTATACAGAGCTTAGAAGCAAAGACAACTCAGCAGCAACAAGCACAAACTGGTGCCCAGATCTTGGTTTCTAATACTATTTGCCAAAGAAAAAAACTAGGAGTCACTGAAGAAATGGCTGCTTCCAGGACTCAGATGGGAAATACACATAATAAGCCTGGAGCATCTTGTCCCAGAAGTTAGGAAGTGCTAGGAAAAAAAACAAACAAAACCCCACAATGATGGGAATATGTCAAAGGGACACCGGAATCAACTGAAAGAAGCCCCAAAGGCCAAAGCTAGAACACTTTGAACAAGAACACAAATTAGTACTGAATTATAACCCAAAGTACAAAACATTCATGAGTGTATGCTGATATAAATAACTAAAAAATCTCCTGTTCAGAAAAATTTCAGATAATTCCTGTGAACACTTCTCCTTCAGAGAGTGGAGCACGACTCCCCACTCCTTACGTGTCTGGCTGTGCATAATGACTTCCTAACACGCAGAATGGAAAGGAAGAACAGGAACTTTCATGGTGAAAAAAACCTCACAAACACGACATCAGCCACGGGATCCAGGGCAGTATCAACAAGTCATGCTGACAGAGCATATGGACATGATGAAATGAACTTTACTTCTGGGGTCTTCCTCCCCAAAATTCTTAACTCTGTCATAATCATGAAAAAAAAAATTAGACTGTACTTTCTATGTTAGGGACATTCTACAAAATATCTGACCAACAACTCCTCAAAACACAGCCAAAATCATCAAAATCAAAGCAAGTCTGAGAAACTAACAGCCAAGAGAAACCAAAGGCAAAATGATAAATACAGGTAATGTGGTATCCTGCATGTACACAGGTATAGGGAAAAACTAAGGAAATCTGAGTGAAGTACGGCCTTTAGTTAGTAACGGTATATCCACATTGGATTATAAACTTTAGCAATGGTGCCATACTAATGTGAAATGCCAATAGAAAAATCTAAGTAAACGGTATCATAGGGGAACTCTGTACTATCTTTGCAATTTTTCTATAAATGTCTAAAATTTTCTAAAATAAAAGTCTATTTTTAAAAAATTATGCAGTCTTTCCAACACTAAATCATACTTCATATCATCTTTAGTCTGTTTAAAAATACTTGTTTGACATTTTAATTGTGGTTAAGCGTGTGGGCTAGGATCAAACTGCTTTGGATTTGAATCCAGCTCCACTGTATCAGCTGATTTTTACTAGTTAAGTACTTCCCCTGTACACAGCACACAGCTAGCATGAGCCCATCCTGAGGGTCAGTCACGTTTAGCATAATCTGTTTTCCCAGTAATAGAAAATAAGATGAATAAAACCCAATCAGCCAGAAGCTTCTTATCACAGGGTAGTCACATCTGGTACTTTAACAAACTGGCCGATGTATTGCTCTGAATAATACTGGGAATGAGCTTGAGCAACCTAGACCCCCTAATCATAGTCAAGGCCCCTTCCAAAGAACAGACGCAACTGACAATTTGATTAATGCCTCTGAGCAATTTGATTAATGCCTCCGATTTTAAGAGCTGTCAATAATTTCACATGCTATGAAGACTACCTGTTTACTTCTAATATTCAGCTGAGACTAATGAAGTACGATTTTCTTTTCACAAATTTATTGTAACAAAAGCAACAAAAGGAATTTGATGAAAAAATCTGAAGACACTTTCAATAAAAATGGCCAGAGTCTCTAACATGCTATTTATTTTTTTTAAGTTTACATGTTATAAGATTTACAACTTCCTACCAATGAATGCTTCTCAAATGAATATTCATGCAGCAATTGCAATTTTTACCATCGAAGATAGTCATTAAAGGCTTGTGTGTTGACTCAACAATGCCTCTGGCACTGCTAAATTATAAGATCTTGGCCTATAGCTTTGAATGTTATAATAGCAACATAAAAATGAGAAATAAATTACCAGTAAGAATAATCAAAGGTCACAGCCAAAGCTCAGCATTTTATAGCGTCACCTACTTCACAATATAAAACTATTAAGACTTTATTTTCTTGGCTAGACTAAGTAACTAAAAAGATGAAATTAAGTGAAACAAATGAAATAGGTGAGAGTAATTAGCTACTCTTTAAACAAGTGACTTTCAGCCAGAATGCCCGAAAAAATTTTAAAAATCATTATTTTCGAAAGAAGTTCAAAGCACAGTAAATGTATTATTATTTTTTGATCAACATAATCGAAGAGCGCCACAGAAGTTTAACTACAGGTTCAGGTGTGCTAACAGATAAAAAGACTAAAAAGCACTGCTTTCAACAGCCTATAACTAACTAATGGGTATTAAAGGTTTTTGAACTTAAAATTTAAATAACTTTTTTAGCATTAGATTAACTGCCATTATACCTACCATGAACTAAAAATCTGAATCCCCCACATACCTGACCTAATGGACCGCCCTTCTGCCCCTCTAAGCCTGCATTACTGGCCAAGAGAAAGGAGGTCAGATACAGACCTCTACCTGCCCCCTTTCTCTTCTAGGAGAAGTCCTTTATAACTCAGTAAGAAACCTAAGGTTATACAAGACAAAGGGAACATCACACCTATTCATCAATAACCATCAGATTACTCAACAGATTACTTGAGTTTGATTAACAAAACTCCTTAACTTCCCAAGCCTTTAGACAAAGCATCATTGCTTTTACAAATCAAAGAATATTTAAACCTATATGCTCCACCCCTCTCTGCTTCAAGACATCCCATCTTTTTTGGGCAAAACAAAGTACACCTTCCAGGTATGATTTACCTGTGATCCCTGTCTCCCTGAGATGTATAAAACCAAACTATAACCCAACCACAGTGAGTCCATGTGCTCGAGGCTTCTTGGGCATGACTCTGAGCCCTGGTTCTCAAATTTGGCTAAGAATAAAACTCTTTCAACTATTTTACAGAGTTTGGCTTCTTTTCCATCGACACTGATGCCAAGTTTAATTTTGGATTGCACTTCAGGATTTGCTTCATGCATGCCATGATGCTAAACCACAAGCACTCTGAGAAGCCAGAAGTACCCAGGAAGCCGAAGTCTGATCTTTCTCTGCCATGAATACATTCCTGCACTGGAGAGTAAGGTAATAATTAAGTATTATTTTGACTAAACAAATGAGTGAATGTGCCTGTGAAATTATAACCAATCAAGTATACCAAACAGGGAAACTGATGTGTAAGCAACACAGGCACGTAAGTTACAAGGCTCTCAGCATTGCAACTCATAGATACTCCCTCCCTTCAGGACACTCTCTAACACATTTCTAGTATCATGACTCATTGCTCAAAATTCAGAAGAATGCATCTGCCTTGCTAGCTCAGGGTATGTGCTCACCAGGAATCTTGACTGACAATCATACCAAGCCTTATCCAAGGTGAAGGAGAAGTTACCCAGAGCCACCATGGACATGGAAATGCTCTTCCCAGAGGAGGGAGGGGTGGACGATGCCCAGGCATGAAAACCCACGTCCACCATAACAGAGGTGGGAGGTGGAAAAACCAACTAATCCCCAAGACCTGTAGCAGACATTTTCCTTTTCATGTATCTGATTAAATTTTCCAAACAAACTTGTGACATGGGTTTTACCAGCCCAATTTTACAAGAACTAAAACTGAAGTAAACTCAGCTAAAGTCAAATGGAATAAAACCTAAGACTTTCCATTTTCTTTTACCTCCCCTCCCCCTTCCAACCCTACCCTCAACCAAAAAGAGATTTCTCATCATACCACCATATTAAACACCAAATCCGTGCACACGTGGTCTCAGAAATCCAAGTCATCCTTGAAATAAGCCATTCTAGAAAAAGACTTCTTACACTCACATTACACTACATTATCATATATTTTCACAAAATGTACATCTTTTTCATTTAATAAAAAACATTACCTACTTACAGATAAACCAAATTTCTGTGACTAGTAACAGAACAGTGTTAACAAGGTAAAAAAAATACAGTTTTAGAGACAAATTAATCAAATTTTCTCATCTCTACAGGTTCAAAATGCTCCTCTATCGACTGATATTCACAGTACCGGTAACAAGGGATACTAGGTGAGAATGAACACAAAACACACACAAATTACTAATCCCTAATGACACCTAAGTGGGGGGCAGGAGCATTTTAAGTCAATGCCAACCTAGAATTTTTCCACCATGTAGATTTTGTGTTCATCTCTAGATCAGCTTACACACATGCATGCTATTCACTTTATCATTTGGGTCACTGTATCGGTAACCTAAGCTGATGGCACATGCATTTTATGTGAAATATTTAATTATGTCACCAGGAATGTGACGGTACCAGCTGTTATGGCCCTGCTGACCTTGGTAAAGGAGGAAATCAGCAAAATAAGGATGACAATGTTCAGATGAAACCTGGAAATGCAAACTTTATGAAAACACCGGCTGCTCTAATTTACCATACTGCAAAACAAAAAATATAAACCTAAGTAATCTGGTTTATATCACGCACCTTCAGGTCCCATGGGTTTATTAAAAACTATTTTTTTAAAGTGTATACTGACACATATCATGTAATATGGAAACCTTTGGAAATATATACTTTAAATAGTAATAACTGTTATTTCTAGATGATGAGCTTGTGGGTAATTTTTATTTAATTATTTTTCTTAGCAGCATTTTCTATATTTTTATGGTTTGAAGTATTTTTAATTTGAAAAACAAGTTACTTATAGACACATAAGTTCTTTTATTATAGTGCTCAAGTTCCTGAAACACTATTATATAAATCTATTTTTTCTTATAAATGAACTCAATCCTTTCTCATTTACATATAAGCGCTTTTTCATTTTCATATCTAACCTCCCAATTGGCCCATGAAGTTTTCTAATCTCAGTCCTCAGCCCAGGCAGAGGACTCTTGCTCCTAAAAATCCTTGACCCTGCCTGCAAGAGTTTGGCTGCAATCAAGTCAACTCCTTCCCCTTTTCCAAAGATGACCTTGTTTCCTCTCCACAGTACCTCTCCTTAGTCAAACCTCAAGATGTGGGGCACTTAATCCATGCACAGTCACAGAAATGTAATCTTCCTTGAAAACAACAGTTCTTAACAAGAACTTCTTGCTGTCATCTAACAAAATATACTCCAAGTCCTTTTGCTTCCATAAAAGTATGACCCTTGCTCTTATATAAACCTAAAGTCTCCGTGGCTTGTGAGAGAATATGGTGATACTGGGTAACAAAGCCAATCCATTTACTCCTCAGCCTCTTCACACAGAAAATAATGGCTGGAAACTTCAGAAGAGCAAATCTCTCCAACTCTAAGACTTTGTATTCTTCTTGTTGGTTTTTCCAGCAAAATTAATTCAATTAATGTTCATTTAACTTTTAGCCAGATGTGTGCAAGATACTGGAGATTTTTCTAGCTGTAATCAGAGATGCTCTCTGCTCCACCAAGAATCTCCTCCTCCTCACCCAACAAGACCTCCTGTATTAGTTTGCTAGAGCTGTAACAAAATACCTCATTCTGGTGGCTTAAACAACAGAAACATTTTCTCACACTTCTGAAGGCTGGAAGTCCAAGATCACAGCGTCTGCAGGTTTGCTTTCTGAGGCCTCTGGTTTGAAGAGTCACCCTCTTGCTGCTTTTTGGCATAACCATCCCCTCTGTGCATGTGTGTTCTAATACTTCTTCCTCTTATCAGGACACCAGCCATAAAGGACCAGAGCATCACCCTAAAGACCTAATTTCAACCTAATCACCTCTTTAAATACTTTATCTCCAATATGGTTGCGCTGTAAGGTACTAGGGGTTGGGACTTCAACACACAAATCTGGAGGTAACATAATTCATCCCATAACACACCCCTGCTCTAGGGTTTCTCACTTGGCCCTGGCTCTTCTCCCTCAGTGAATAACATCAAATTATTTCCAAATTTAAAACAGCAACAACCCATTCCTAGCCCAGATCTCCTCCCTCTTCTGTCTAGCTGCTTCCCTTCATTGCCAAAACATGTGAAAATTCCATAAACTAGGAGTCTCAAACTCAAGTACAGATGGGCCAGGCTAATCACAAGCAGGCCAGGTGGAGAACCAGAGCGTACCAATTCCATTTAAAGGAAGAAACCTCCACCCATTGCCAGCTAACTTTAGTCAGCAGTGAAGACACAGCCCAGGGTACCCTGTTCCTCTTTCCAGAGAACCCAGAAATATATAATCTATATACAAGTATATGTAAGTGTGTGTATGTATATATGTATGTGCGTGTGTGTATAATCTCCCAAGTTATATAAGCTGGCCACCACCCCCAAAAAATAAATAAACAAATTTAAAGAAAAAAAAACATTGTAGGTGGGCCAAATAAATGGGCCTATAATCTTTTTGCTTTTTATGTTGTTTCTAAAATCTCTTAAACTCACTTTTCCCCCTTTCCTAACCTGTCATTCATCCTTACATTTCTGAAATCAGGATTCTTGGCACCAATTTCTTTCCCCATACCCCGCTGAAATAGCTATTGCTAAAATCTACGTGTCCCACCTGTCACCCTTCCCACCTCATGTGTGAGCTCCTTAAAAGATACTGTGTATTTTATCTTTTTTTTCCCTGTTTTTAATGCTTAGCACTGTGTCCAACACAGTGTAGACTCAAATGATTACTGAATAAATGTTTTACCTCTTTATAATGACCCAAAGGCAGGAAAAAAACTGTAAATCAAAGAATCCTACCTTAAATAATTTTATGAAGGGTCACCACTTATTTAATTACCTATCTGCTTGTTTTAGCAAGATTCCTGCCCACGATGCCATGTATACACTCTGATATGGCTTGAGAGCTTAAAATCCCACACATGGCAAAATTTAGCTTCAAAAGAGAAATTCTGATGTCATTTTCTCATTTATTCTAAAGGTCATGTATCTGCCTAACATTTTAGAACTAAGTTATCAGAAGGTAAGGAAAAATTCTATGAGTTCTCAAAGTAAGTGATTAATGTTCATTAATTTCATTCATAAGCAAACCCTTCAGGGCTTCATTCAGAATGTACTAGCTTTGAATTTCTAAACTATTTTAGCATAACTTTACTTAGAGGGGAATTACATTTGGCCAGACCACCTTCTCATCTGTTTGTTAGCCTGAAAGCCAGGTTTTACTCCCAGGTACCAGCTTGCTGCTCTGTGGGGGTGGCTTTTTACCCCCCTCTGAATTACACTGAATTTACTCCCCTCTCATCTGCTTCTATTTATGTGTGGTCAAATTACTCCAGAAGGGTGGGATCTATGGAGAGCATGATAAAGAATTTTGTACTTTAAAGAATTAAATTCATGGCATTTAGACATAAGAAAATAGAAACATGGAGTGGTCTTTACAGGGAGCTTGCTAAGCAATCATAAGTTAGCTCAAGAGAAGAACTGGGGGGGCTTACCTTTCTTATGAGGTTATGAGGAATTCTGTACTTTAAAGTATTAAATTCATGGCATTTAGACATAAGAAAATAGAAATGTGGGGTAGTCTTCACAGGGAGCTTGCTCAGCGATCTTAAGTTAGCTCAAAAGAAGAACTGGGGGGGTTTACCTTTCTTATGAGGTTATTATCTTGACCAGGAAGTATCCAGTGTTCTAATCAAGTGTTCCCTCTCTTTCCCTGTAAATATGTGAAGCAGTATAAAGGGGGAGGGTCTCTCTGCTAGGGTCCTTACCCCTCACGTAGCCAGGGCAGTAATGCCCAGCTGAGGCACACTGATCCATAAGGGAAACAGACGATGAGGAGCACTGCACACTCTCATACACGTAAGCTTTTCCTCAATTCTAGCAGGCATTAGGAAAAAACTAGACTAAAACCACCTGCTCTACTATTGTGTTAAATCAACTTACTACATTTTTCTAATAATTAACAATGAATTAAAATATGCAAAGGTTCAAAAAATATTCTATTTAAAAGGTATGATGAATTACCTATCATAGCTTCAATTTCCAAAGAAAAAAGGCACCACATATTAGAATTACCATCTCAGTTAAGGTTTTTATATCAGACTTGGGAAACTGCCCTCACTTAACCTTGTGAGGATAAGGATCAGACTTCCCATTGGAAATCATGCAATGAAATATTGTTGTTCCACCATTCTCAGCACAGTTTCAACTAGATGTGGAATTAATGGGAAGAAAACAGAATGGTCTTAAAATGTATTTTACAAAAATATCCAGAAACAATTTAAAACTAAAATGAAGAAAAATAAAAAATGAATCCAGATGATACATAACTAAATATCAAAACAGGGAGAGAAATTGTATAGAAATCCATATTCCACTATAAACCAACATGAAATTTCCTTGTGAGAAGGTAAGAGCAGTTCTGAGTTATCACTTAAGTAAAAGCGACATGAATTCCAGGGGTAAATGAACTTGTGATAAACTCAACAGGTATTTAGGCATGCTGAAGGTCAGAGGTAGAAGACAGAATTAGGATGATAGGGAAGTTGTAGTGGTACCAACAGTCACACACACAAATGACAGAAGGAAACTCCTCACAGAACTTGTATGCTTGAAAGAAAGATTACAAGTATTATTTTTCTCTTGCTACAAATGCAAAACAAGCAAAATCAATAACCAATTCTATTTCGAGATTTTTATCCAGTGTACTGCATAAAGGCAATTTGGACACTGCCTGAACAGAACTGCTAACTCAGCATCTTCTCAGACAAGTAAATTTATCTTTCTGAACAATAGATCGCTAGTCATATTGTGGCAAAGAGAGCATTTTATATTTAATGCTATAATGAAACTAAGAAAGCTTGGGAAAACTTTAAAACCCTAGCCACATTAGTGTAAGTAGTTTAAACTTTAATACAATTTTAGAAACTGTAACAATTCAGCCAATTTAACTATAAAAAAGCAAATTCCGGAGTAATATAATCATATGAACTTTGTTATTGTTGTTGTTTTCGGCCAGGGCCGGGTTTGAACCTGCCACCTCTGGTATATGGGGCCGGTGCCCCACTCCTTGAGCCACAGGCACCATCCCCATATCAACTTTTCAATTCACTTTTCAAAAACAATGATTTTCCAGAAGTGTTTGCAGACTCAGATGCTCTCTGAACAAACAAAATTAAGTTCCCTAAATATTTAGTTACTGGGCATTAGCAGGGAATGCCACTCTATGCCATAGCATATAAATCGGGTGCCTAAAAAAACGATAATGAGTACTCGCTTCTATAAAGATATTGGATAATGGACATAAAAATTAGATAACTATATGCTGCACCCAGGTTATAACGTCACAAAATCTGAATTCCTAGGTGTAAATGATTCATTTGTTTACTTGCCTCTTTCAAATTACTCTTTCCATCATTACGTCCTCATTGTTTATTATCTGCTGCACACATGCTTCTCTTTTTTATTTACATTGTATCGACTTCCTTGTTTTCATCTTTATCACTGGCCCATGTCAGTAGGTTAGTTTTACTTTGTGAATCTTTTCTCAGCACTCCAAGATGGAACTCCTAAGTACGCGTCCTCTTATTTCCACCAAATACAGAAGAATTGAGTGGATAAGGTCAATGGACTAGAAGCTACTCTATAAAAGGAATGTGGAAAACAAATCACATCATAGGAATGTGACCCAGGGGAAAGGGCCATCATGGCAATATTTATCAAGAACGCTCGTACGAAGAGTAAAAGACAAAAGGACATTCACAGAAAGGTTGTAATGCATAAACAATTTTTAAAAAGAAAAAAGCTCTAATGTCTACAAAATTGTTACAACTATGGGATATGAACCCTGTTTTTTCATTTCCAAGTGGAAGGAAGAAAAATCACATGTGTCTGATAGGGGAAGATTTGCGTAAGAAAGCTTTCTCATTTTAGATTTGCTTTTTGGTCAGTGCTTTACAGGCACTGATTGTATCTATCATTCTATACCAAGTTTTCACAGGAATCATGTTAATAAGAAACAAGGACTAGACATTAAATGGCCTGGGGAACAGAGCACATTTGGGAGCTCTTTGTTTTATATTAAACTAGTCCAGTTAACCAAGATGTACAAACTGTCAGCAGAAGCAAATCTGTATTCCCAAAATTTCTTAAAATGAAAAGTAACAGAATATGCCTCACTCTAGTAAAGTCATACTAGGAGACAATTAGGAGAATGGGTGAGATTTGAAATTTATATCTGTAGGATATAAAATAATTACAGCATGACAGTTATCATTGAGTAACTGAAAGCACAGCTTACTTCACTCCGTGTATACTTGGTTTCTGCAGCAGAGCTGCTGCAACAGCCATCATAAAACCAGCAAATTAAACCAGGGAAATTTGAAAGCCCAGTTATTGTAAATGAGACTGAAGCTATTTCACTGACTTTGCATTGTGAATTGCATTACACAGAAGCCAATATGACTGTAAAATGTATGTAGACATTATTAAAACGAAATGAATCTGAAGCATGTGGATGGGTCCCTTCTCACTAACACCTCATTGATAACACAGTTAAATATTCTGAATAGTTCATTTCAAGGGATTACTACACTTCCCCAGTACTCAAAATCATTTATGCCTTTCAACTTATTTGAAAGGTTCAGTAAAAACCTCTCAAATAGTCATAGCTTATCATATTTGAAACACTGAATTCCTGGATGCAAATATGTAACCTCTGAAGTTACATACATGCTATCTCAAAGGTCTTCATATATACATACATAAGAAAAATGGAGAATTGTAGCTAAATATACACTTACAAAGTATTCATTATGAAATTTTACAAAGTATTTCTCTATGTGTTTATATATAAACTTTAATATAAAACATGAGTTTATTTTCCCTGTTTGTGGCGACTTGTGGCACAAGCGCATACATCTAGAAACCTGTTCTCTGCAGCTCATAGGCAATCACATTGCATTTTCTCTTGTGAACAGTATTAAATGCACTGCTATTTATATGGAACCATTCAGGTGTTACAGGCACTTCCACAACATCCAAGAATGCATTAACCAAAACCAACTGAGGACGTTCTTTGGCTCATTATCATTCAAGCTGAATTAAACAGCATGTGGGATGAGAGAAAACCAAGTACAGAGCAACATTAAAATCCCTTTCCACTCAAGCATAATTCATTTTGATCTTTACTACTGGATTCAGCTAAAGGTCAAACCATATACAATGGATTAGATTCAGAAAATATATTATTTCACTGTTAAGTATAGTCTGAAATGAGAGCCACTAATTTAAAAATGGAAGCAATTTGGAAAATATAAATGCAATGAAAAATGTCTCCATTATAGAGTAGATAAATGAAGTCCTACTATTGATTAATGTCAATGTTTACACCTCCCCACTCATACTGGTAATGCCTTTAGTGCAACTTAATTTTCTTCCTATTGTATCATATACATTCAATGAACACCATTCTGGTGAGGGACCAAGAGAAAGGTCAGAAATGGTTGTGATAATAAATTACAGACCTTAGTAACCTTTGAGTAGTTCTAAATGCACAAGTTATCTAGCTTGACAGATGAAGTGTTAAATATACATTACAAATGCATATAAATACAAATATACATAGTAACTAACATACAAACTATACTAACAAGCGCCATATATTAATCTGTACTACCACATGGCATAAGGCTAAAATCTTAAATATGGTCTCCATTAAGACTAAAACCAGGAACTGGAGCATATGTTGTATAACTAAAGAAAAAAAAGAGTAATGTATTAAAATACTATATAAAAATAATCTATTAAATAATCTATTAAAATTGTTTAATAGAGCTATTAAAATACTATATAAAATAATCTATTAAAATACATATAAAAAATTTACTTGTCCATTTATGTAAGCACTTTATAAGTATATAAGGTTTCATGAAAGGATTGGTCAGACTCACAATTAAGAGATCACTGAAACTTTATCAGCTGTGTAGTAAAAATAATGAACAAGCTCAGCGCCGTAGCTCAGTGGTTAGGGCAACAGTCACATACACCGGGGCTGGTGGTTTCAAACCCTGCCCAGGCCTACAAAACAACAACTACAACAACAAATAGCCGGGTATCGTGGAGGGTGCCTGGAGTCCCAGCTACTTGGAAGGCTTGGGCAAGAGAATCTCTTGAGCCCAAGTGCTGGAGGTTGCTGTGAACTATGAGGCCCCGGCCCTCTACCCAGGGCCACATGATGAGACACGATCTCCCAAAAAAAATGACTGGTTGGTTCAGATAGTTACTTGTTCCTTTCTCTCCTGTTTGCAATGAATGGCAGTTTGAGAGTTTAGTCTTCAAGGTCTGTACTACAGAGTACCTGTGCAAATCAAAACCGGTGTGCTCTGATGCACTCACTTCCATTTCTTGGTGTCGGGCGAGACCCAAGCAAAATGCTGAGTCACCCGTCAACATCCCTCTGAGAGATCCACAGACCAGATCCTGGAAGAAACTCAACCTCATAACTCTATGGAATCAAAACAATTCCAAGAGGGAGAGACTGAAGAACCAACCTGGGAGGGAGACGGACTGACCAACAAACCCACAGCAAATGATTTCCCATGAATTAAAACTGACAAATGATGCATTTCCCGGGAACACCGATTAAAATCTTCACTAATTCAACTACTTCAGTATTTCTCAAGAGTGGTTCTTCTACCACCAGTATCACAGATTTGTCCAGAAACCTGTTTAAAACGCAGATTCCTGGCTCAGCGCCTATAGCTTAGTGAGTAGGGCACCAGCCACATACGCCAGGGCTGGTGGGTTTGAGCCCAGCCTGGGCCTGCTAAACAATGACATCTGCAACAAAAGACAGCTGGGTGTTGTGGCGGGTGCCTGTAGTCCCAGCTACTTGGGAGGCTGAGGCAAGAGAATCACTTAAGCCCAAGAGTTTGAGGTAGCTGTGAGCTGTGACGCCACAGCACTCTACTGAGGCACCAAAGTGAGATTCTGTCTCAAAAAAAAAATTGCAGATTCCTAGGTTCCCTTCCAGATCTCTGCTAATACAATTACCAGTAGAACTGAGAGATCTTTTAATAAGCTTCCCAGGAGAGTCCGATGTCCCCTGAAGTTTGAGAGTCACAATCCTATAAGGCAGCCCCCAGATGCCCTTCTCACAGCTGCAGGGAGTGGTTCCTCCCACCACACCTACAGCGCACAGGTCAGCAATACGTGTGCAGGAAATGCCCAACTCTTAAGGGCAGCACGGTGCCTTGAATATCCAATGTGTGGACATACACATGAATGGAAAAATTAATCGTGTTTCTGAAAATGGGACTTGTGATTCTTTTAGAATTGCCTCTATAAATCTAGTCACAGTTCTCTAAAAATCCCCAAAGTGCTCCCAATTTCTCAGAGTCTGTATATTTGACCATATGATCTTAGCGTCTCAAATACTGATGAGAAAATTCAGAGAAAAAGAGGAAATGCAGGGCTCTGACTCTGATTTCCCTGAAACACAGTGCTGTGCTGCTTCCCACCCCGCATGGCACGTTGGCAGACACCACCACTGTCCCCGCACAGCTGCTGCAAAAACCGTTGCTTAGCAACAGCAATCAATGCTGCACTTCCTCTTCTCCATTTTGCTGAAGACTGAGACACTGCTCCAAGTTATTATTTTCAAATACCTTCTGTTTCATTGGCCAAACATGTTTGCTAATTTTTTTTAATTATGGAAAAAAATAATGAACCAAACTGGCCTAAGAATCCAGGAAAGAAGAGCAAAGGAAGGTTAGTATAACACAGGCAGCTTTAGGACTTGTTTAATGAAGAAAAATTCTTTGACAGTTCATTGACTTTATTTGCTATACCCTTTCATTCTGCCATTTTAGAATTGATTTCTGCTACCTCTTGGGAGATGAAAGCCATTAGCATGAATTATCATTCTAAATGCAGATCTACTAGGTACTGCCATAAAATACAAAAAGCAAATGATTTTCAGAAACTGGCTTAATACACATCTCACATATCTGATAAAGCTCCTGTCCCGGTTATATTCATATCAACCATTACCGACATTTTTAAATCTCTCTCCACTGATACTGCAATGTGTAATTGTTTCAGATAGGCAACGATTATGCTAAATTACCTGGGGCCTGTTACGAAAACATACAGATAATACTAACAGTAGAAAGGGTATACAAATGAGTGTCAAATAAATGGGGGTAGGAGACAAGGATTCTTACCCATATGTCCCACCAATGAATGAGTTCTTCATACAAAAACAAAAGTGAGACTTGGAAACTTTATGTGACATTTCCCAATAAAGAGACTTGACCAAATGCAGGGCACACAAATACAGAACATTAGAAACAGATTTTGTAAATTGCTCTCCTTCAATGTCCTTCCATGAGGCACAGAGCCTCCATAGCACCGCAGTTCTCAATCAGAACGAGCTGTCCACAAAAGGAGTTTCTAGTACCATCTGTGAGAGGTGATTGTGATATCTATGACCCATAACTGCCCCAAGGCAGATTGAAAGGATAAGTATGCAAAGAAATAAAATTAAGTGAATTCAGTCAGTTGAAATTAGTTCTCTTTCAATCTTCCTCTAAATTTTGTATTATTTATACATAAGTACACAAGACACCATATACTCTTTAACAGTTATCTATGACTATAGATGCTGATAAAAAAACACGTGTCTAAGCCTCAAAACAGAGAACCAGAATTTTTAATACTTATACCAGCAGAGTATTTATTATATATATTCCTAGATATAATATACACATTACAAATTATATTACTATCTCAGCTATCAAAGGAGTGAACTAGAGTTTGGAACTAAGTTGGGCAGGGTCATGCAGCTCATTAGCTAGAAGAAAAAACTCAAGGCGAGGTCAGTTTCCCTCCTAAGTTCATATTTCTACCATTATAGTGTACACAACATCTGGGAAAATGAATAGGAGAAAATCACCCATTTCAAAGAACAGGGGGAAGAAAAAAAAGGCAAGACGACAAGAAATACTCAGGACATTGTCAGGCCCATATTCCTGAGCCTGCTAGATCAAGGGCAGCGGGACACTCAGCTTGCTGGCTTGTTCCCGTGAGCTTCCCCATCTCATGCATGTCTAGGCAAGAAAGGGGCTCTGTTCAAAGGTCACCCCTATGTGCCCCTCTCTGGCTCTATCTCACTCCAGTTTGGTAGTCTCATGATCTCTGGGACGATCTTAATATTTGTAATGGCCACTGGCTTTAGTAAACTCCAATTTTAAACCTGCTTGTGAATAAGCAATTTGGTCCTTCTGTCCTGTTGCTTTATCTTACTAAATACAGTTCTTTCTCTTCCTTCAAAAACAACCTTTCTGGAGCACCCTAAGTTTCCTTTCTTATAATATCTCTGCTCTCAGGAGTTCTGCAGAGCTGGCTCCCATAACCTGCCTTGCTTGATGACTCTCACAGCACCAAAAGCTCCCTTCCAACACCAGGAGGCACAGTTTAATGCTTTCATCTTTTAGGTACTATTCCAGAATCTGCCAAACTGTCTTTCCTATCTTTTTTGAGAAGTGAAGATATTGTTCTAACTGGAAAAACAGGAACATGGTCTCTTAATGGTGAGTTTTGAATAGTAAGACTGAAAAAGACAAAGCAGAGATTTTGAAATCCAGGTACAAATTAGATTTCACTCCCTAGGGTCACCAGTCAGTAGGAAGGTATTATATTTTCAAAAGATTTCTTTGGTAAAGAATGCAAGATGGAATAAAGAAGGTAGAAGTGTCACGTGTCACCGCAATCTGAGATCTCCACTCTGTGCTAGAAGAACAGTAAACTAAACAGGGCAAGATATCGCAGAAGAAAAATGGGCAGAACTGCCAGTGAACTGAGGTAAGACAAAGGAAAAAGAGATGAGGTCTGAAAACATGTGTTAAGTTCATACTATCAGCTTATTTAGTGTAAGATAAGTGAATTAAAGGGTTGAGACAAAAAGCAAGAAATTTAAAAAATTAGTATGCCAAAGTAAATAAATATAATATTAATGCTAAGTATAGAAACTTATAAAAACAAAATAAATATGCCTCCTAGAAATAGGGCTGAGACAGAAATGGTCTTAGACCAATGTCCCTTTCCATGAAGAAAAATGTTTCTGTTCAATATTCAATGTTTTCCATAATGATCACTGAAAATATTAAGATATCCCAAAGACAGTTATTTGGATATTTAGAAACAGATCTAAATAAGTAAAGAAACAGAACCTTCTAAATACTGAAGGGTGATAATTACACATAAGAGGAATGGCAAAAAGCCACGTTGTACCGAAACCAGCTGAACCCCCAAAAATTACCTGTCCATGTCTGCGTTAGCAGCACTATAAAAGCATTCTATTATCAAAGCCATTTTTCACTCTCTAGTAAGTTAAAATTCATGGATATACATTTTCTTAAAAAATGCTTCTGCTGAGCTTTCTATATTTTATTCATTCAAATTAAAATGCAGTGATTCACCAGTTATTACCACAATAGCCACACGCATGTTGAGAAGCTCATGATTATAATTTGCACAGTTACTGACTGCTGGATTGCATGCCTAAACAGTGTTTGAAAAAGTAGCTTCATTTCCAATGGAGATTAATAAAACAGTTTCACAATCTCCTCCCTAAATACATCTTTGTTTGTATGGTCTATATATATTGTCATGGGGCAGGTGCAGGAAAATATAAAATATAAATATTTAAAATCCTAGTGAGCTGCAGAGAAGCCAGTGACAAAGAAAAAACGAAACATGGGGGCTTCATGCAGGTAGATGCATACATCAAATCCTCAAAAAGCAACAGCACATCTCTCATGCAGTGCTTACTATTATTCACCCCTGTACTTTTTAAAATCCTAAACCACCTCAACAATTTCTCAGGCAACATTAAATTCATCAAGTCTTAAGCTCTAAAGAAAATTACTAGTAACGAGAAGCAACATTAGGACACCTTTACATTTGAGAAAAAAATTTTTATTGTATTCTATGAAGTAACGTGGATGACTTAGTTCTCATCATTCTGTATCCTATCTTTAGGCGGCTGGGTTGAGCAACGGGAGGGTTCAGCTGAATTCGCTGGTCCAAAGAAAAGTCCAAAGATAAACTTGTTCTGTTCTGTAAAACCAACGTCCTTTTAAAAATGGAAGCCCTGGGATACAATCCTGGGTAAGGCCAGTCCACTTACCTAACAATAATTTACAACTCCTAACTATCTGAATGAAAGTTAATGTGCTAAACATCTTCATATCTTCTACACTAGTGGTATATTCCTTAAAAAGGACATAAAAATATTTTTTCGACTGCATATCCTAATAATCAGCAACTCACAAGGAAAATGTATACAGAGCAAAAGATGGGGTACATTGGGTTACTAAGAAAGTCAAAAGCAGATTTTAGCAAAAACCAAACAATAATCCACATTTGCATATCTGACCATATGGTAAATCAAATAACCCAAATAACCATGCTGAACAAAAATCTTTTTAAATGCATCACTGCCTTTGTTTGTATCCTCTTTGCAGGGAGGGAGGGTGTTGCAGAGAATACATATGAAAGATTTAGGGACTAGAGAAATCTATTACATAAAATAGTAAAGAATTTTTATTAATTGTCTAAGGCAGAGGTTCTCAACCTTCCTAATGCCACAACCCTTTAATACATTTCCTCGTATTGTGGTGACCCCCAAACATAAAATTATTTTCCTTGCTACAACAATGAAATGGTAATAACTGGTGAATCACTGCATTTCGTTGTTGTAGCAAGGAAAATTTTATGGTTGGGGGGGTCACAACAACATGAGGAACTATATTAAAGGGTCCTGGCATTAGGAAGGTTGAGAACCACTGGTCTAAGGTTACAATACAATGGAGAATGTCTTTATTTTTAGTAGATACAAAGCATCCAGAGTGGAGCAACCTGGTATCCGCAACTTACTGTCAAATGGTTCAGGAAACATACACACACAGAAACATGGCAAAATACTAACATAAAGTAGGTGCTGTATTTCCTGCTGTATCCCTTCACCTTTTCTGCATGATTAGAATTTTTATAATAAGATGAAGAAAAATAAAGACATAAGAAGTCCTATTAGAAAAGAAAATTGAAGAAAATAAAATTCATTGTTTGGGTGATAAGAAAGGAAAGTATCCTTATATGACTATATCATCAACTAAAACCAGGAATCCAAGGAGGTAAATATTCAGGACAGCCTTCTCACTGGAGACATTTAACTAACCTGAAGACCTTGTGCTCCCATCTTAACAGACACCAGGGGCACAAAGCACTGGAAACTGTGCCTAGGCCCTGCCCGCATTGCAAAGTCGAAAACCAAACTTTTGAATTGACCCAAGGATTCCCAAGGAGTATATTTTGTAAATTAGAACAATTCGTGACTTGAAATAACTATAAATTAGAATAATTCTATTCCACAGAAGAAACAGCAAGGAAGTTGCCAATCTGGACCACTGGACCGAGGGGGATAATGTATTTTTTCAGACTCATAACCATAAACTGGTATCTAACCAAGCTTGCAACCAAAATTCACATTATCCTTTTGGTTAAAGAAACCGCAAGCACAAACATTAACTGTGGAGGGAGATTCAGGGTTATTCATGTCCTAGTTAGCCACCATAACAAAAAGTAAATTCGTTCTGGATAAGTGTACCTTTCATCTAAGTTATAAACAATTTCCAAAGAGCATGAGTAAAAGAATTTACAAACAAAATAAGGGAACAAAGACCAGTAAGCAAGACTCAGCAGAAACACCATACAGCTGAATCAATTCACAGAAGAGCCTAAAATTTGGCAATCGTCTGATTTCTTTTCTGCATGTATTTATCTTCGTTTGTTCTTTATGAGGTTTTTGTTTCTAGTCCTCATCTTAAACACTGTTAAATTTTATGCCTTTTTAATTCTGTGAAAGCAGAAAGTGGAACCCTAATAAACCCAAGTACATGTAAAAACCAAAAATTTTAAAGAGCTTAAAATTTGGTTTTGTCAGAAGTAACTATGATTAATATGTTTAAAGAAATAAAAGATTAAAATTGAGCAATAAACTGTTAATGTACAGGTAAAGAAAAACCTTCTAGAGATGTGAAATATAATTGTAATTAAAATGAAAATTTAGAATTGGCAAAAATCATTATATCCTACAATGTCAAATGGTGAAGATTTAGAACAATGGGAAGTATGGTACATGGATGGTTCTGTATAAATGTATACAGTCACTTTGGAAAACAATTTGAAATTATCTAGTAAAGCTGAGATAAGCATATCCATGGCCCAACAATTTCATTACAAATTACCTATCCTGGAAAAACTCCTGTACATGTTCAATAGGAGATAAGTACACAAATGTTGATAGCATTGAAGTGAGTAATAGTTAAAAACAGAAAAACTATGGTGCGTTCATAAAACAGAACTATACAGCAATGAAACTGAATGAATTGCAGCATGCAATAAGCCTCAGAATGCAGGTTATGCATCATGAATAAACCTCAGAATACTGGGCCAAAGAAAAATAAACACAGTCTGCTTTAATCTGAATAAAATTAAAAACATTTAAAACTAAATTGAATACCGACTACAATACACATGTGAAAAACTATAGGAAAAGCCAGTGATGAGTGATTTTAAAAAATGGTTTCTTCATGAGATAGAGAGGGGAAATAAGATTTGCGGCACTTCTTAGACTGGTTGATTGCTATGTGAGTATTTGTTTGCTGTTATTTCTACCTTATACTTAGGTTAAAGATACTTTTGTATGTGGTCAATGACAAACTGTTTAACAAAAAGGTAATATGAGTATCCTTGCTAAAAGCATAAAGTTATACTTGTTCTGCAAGCAACGAATACACTTTAAAAAAAGAAACTGTTCACATTCAGGATGATCATAGCCAAAACATCAAGTGCTTCAAGAAAATACAGGATACTAGAAAATATTTGCAAGTTATGCCTCCGACAAAGGTTTAATAAACTAAATGTTTGTACCCTCTACCTTCCTAGATTCATTTGTTGAAACCTAATCTTCAATGTGAGGGTACTTGGAGGTGGGTCCTTTGGGAGGTGATTAGGTTACATGGATTGAATTATCACCTTACAAAAGAAACCAGAGAGCTCCCTCACCACGTTCTGTCCTTTGAAGACCCAGTAAGAAGGCTGCTGTTTACAAGCCACAAAGTGAGCCCACACCAGATGTCAACTCTGCTGGCACCTTGGTCTTGGACTTCTCAGCCTCCAGAACTGTGAGATCTAAATCTCTGTTGTTTATAAGCTCCCCAGCCTGTGGTGTTTTTGTTCTAGCAGCCTGAATAGTCTGAGACACCCTCCTCATGGTATTTATGGAGAAGGCTTCGAAGTGTGCCAGAGGCAGATCCCAATGGGCAGTAGAGGGAGCCTTGGTTGTTTATGCAGCCTGTTCATCTCTCCAGTGCTTTTCCAGTCATTTAAAAAATGACATTTTTTCTTATTTCAAGGGCAAAGCATGTTTGTTTGGGACAGACAAGTGAAAAAAGGAGAAAGAAAAGAAAAATAGCCAGGTGGTGTTGTGGGCACCTATAGTTCCAGCTACTCAGAGGCTGAGGCAGGAGGATCACTTGAACCTAGGAGTTTGAGGTTGTTCTGAGCTGCTAGGCTGATGACACAGCACTCTACCCAGGGCAACAGAGTGAAAAGAAGAAGAAAAGGAGAGAGAAAAGTTATCTGAAGTTCCACTGCTAGATAACTCCTGAAAACATTTTGTAGTCTTATCTTTTCAAAGCTTTTTTTAGGCTATATGTACGTAAATCAACATGTTCTTATATAACAAATGAGATCACATGGGGTAGGGCATAATGTTCTGTAACCTGATCTTTTCTACTGAGCATCTTTCCATGTCAGTATGTGGCTGTAGCTAAAGGCACCATGGGTGACATTGGTGCGCTCTGAGGGTGGCTGGTTACAGGACACTCAAGATGGGTACTTCCCCTAGTGGGGAATTGTCGCTTGTTTCTTTTTCCCCTCCACGAACAGCTTTGTAGTCAAACCTTTATGCAACCTCTAATTGTTCCTTCACAGTGAATCCTCACATTCAATCTTAATTTTTTCAAGAAGAGAAGATAATAAGACAATGTGATTAAAAATTTTAAATCATAGGCAGGCCTCTTTGGTGCAGAGGAGGGGATGGGCTGAAACTCAGCACTATGCTTTTTATTTCCAATTCTGTTCAACCTCCAAGTTTTATGTCAAGTGCCACCTCATTCCTATTGGACAAACGTGAAAAATGAACAAGATGCAGCCCCTGTCCTTAAAGAGATTAAAATCTAGTAGCAGAAATAAGAGCCATGATAATTTATCATCTCTAATAAATGAGTGGTCTCTCTCATTTAACACAAAAGTACCTGACTTTTCTCCATGAGAAGCAAGGACAAGACAGACATCGCTATATTAATAATGGCCAGTGCTTAAAGAGAACTTACTATGGATGTTTAGGAACTGTTAATATAAATATATTAAGTTGTACACAGTCATCATTTAAATTATCACGGTCAGCCTATGAGGTAAGTGCTATGTTAGGAATGTTGGGTTGGTGTAGCAACTGAGGTACAGGGAAGTTAAGTAATTCACCTGGGCACCATGAGTGGTGAGGCTGGATTTGATTGAAGGTGCTTTGAGGATAGAGCCCTCTACCACCGAAGGGGACATGGAATAAGCATGTGATTTAACTTCCAGGTACTGTGGCCTGAAAACCAGCTTGCTGACATCCTCTACAGTGGGGTTCATGGTGAGCAATCAGTGTACCTACCACACGCCCATCAGCTTTCCTCAGATCCCAGTGGCTGCCTTGGCTGTGGAGAAAGTGGGGCGCTCCAGTGTGCACTACCGACTTGCTCTGTTCCCACCTAAGCCCACCAAGGAGCTGCCCTCCATAGATCACCATGACCTCAGCGATGGCTTTTTCTTTGGCCATCCCAAGTTAGCACAGTTTAACACCTTGGCCTGTGCCACTGGGTCTTCAGTTCATGTCTTTGTGAATCCAGCCACGAGTAAGCCAATGAACCTTCCAGAAGACTTCAGGGGAGGCCTCCTAAAGCTGATGACCCCAGATTCAGTGTGAATCCTATTGTACATGGAATTGTGCATGTCACACAATAAAGTTTAGGTTATTCTCTAAACAATTTCTTTTGATTTCCTTATATATATTTTTGCCTTGAAAATGATTGTCGATTCCTTAAAAGTTTTTCTAACAGAATTATCTAACTTCATTGAATGGATCGAGGGCCTCCTTGCATCAGGCCCTGTTCAGCTTTCCCCACATTTCCCCACTACGTCCTCCCAGCCACCTCGTGAGGCAGGGACCTGCCCAACCTCCCTTTTACAGAAGATGTGAACTTTGGTGCTATAAAGCTGTCTTTCTTTCACATATCTAAAACAACAAACCAACAAAGCTTTGACGCTTTTCTGTTAAATCCATAACCTCAATCAGTCACTCATGTCATGGATTGAAGTCTAGAAGTAACTAGGAGGAAAGTAAATCTTTGATGCTGAAATACAAAAGGACCATCCATACTTTGGGGTTATAATAAAAATGGCTGTCATTTACTGAGTGCTGACTACAGAATTGCTTCATGCTCATTACTGCAGTTGAGTCTAATGACTCTCCTATATGGTGCATGTTATTATCACCTTTTTTAAAGATGAGAACATTGCTTTAAAGAAGACAACTAGAGCCAAGAAAATGGGTTCTCGTCCAAGATCTGTCTCCACTTCCATGTGACCAGGAAAACCACAGGCCTTAGTTTCCTAGTGATCTTTTCTACTTGGACTCATGAATGCTTTTTGACTGTATGAAGACTCTTGATCTTCTGTGGAATTGAATTCTAAGTCCTTGCCACATATAAACATCATCAGGATGTTTACACAAATGGGTACTACAGTGCAATACTCACAATACAAACAAATGCCAATTGCTATTCCTTTGCTATTAGCATCATTTAATTTGGCCTAGTAATAGAATGGTTTTGAGAAATGCTTCATGCGATAATTCTAAACTTAACCAGCAGGCTGGTGTTTGCAGGCATTGATCCTTCTGACCCCTGGCACTCAATATGCTCGCAAAGGTCAACAGGGAGCAATCCTTTTGTGTGTCATTCTCAGTCCTCGAGGGTCTTGCACATGATTTATCTTAACTCACCTGCCTAACTACTCTGAGAGTTGGCCAGGGATGATATCTAGTGGATATGGGCACATGTGGAGGTGCCTTACGGAACCCCGACAGCTGCCATCGACAATTGGCCCAGGCCACAGATGGCTTTGCAAAAGGAAAAATTCAACCTTTGTTGCTAAAAACCACTGAGATATTCAGTATCTTTGGTACTGCAACAAAACCCAGCTTATCTTCTCACAAGTACCAGCCTCCTAGGACTGTTGTGAGGGATCCATGAGAAATGTATATAAGAACTTAGCAGAGTGTCTGGTACACAGCTATTAGTATTTACCCTAGGAGAGATGAAAAGCTTACATGCACCCACTATATAAACGCTTTTAAGGTAGGAAAGTTGCAAGTCCTTATATTCATTTTCTTTGAGTTGCTTCTGTGCATTTTCTATTTTATTTCAAATTACCTCTCCTTATACCTAAGGTGTGTATCCCGGCACCGACTCTAGGACTGACCAGAATTGAGAGTGGGGATGGCTTTGGAAATAGCCCCAAGTTCATGTAAATCCTCGTGGGTTTAAGCACTTAGATGATACCCCCTTTCCAGTGCTTGAATTTTTAATCCTTCAACATGAGCCAAAGCACTGAACATCATGGCACTCATTGATTTTAGTGGGAAATTCTAGCACTATAAACATCATTTTTAAGACCATGGAGAGTGCCAAATCTCAATCGCGTGTTCTTGGAGGAAGCTAGGATTTTATTAGAAAAGTGGCAAAATAAATCTATAGAGAGACTTAGAAACAGAAAAATCCCCTCAGCCATTCTACTTTACTCCACAAGACACTTTTCAGCTGACCTGCTAACAAGTAGCCACATAGCTACGGCTTGCTGGGCGCTTCTCAGCAGACATGACTCCTGCATTTGCTAACGAGGCAACGACTAGGGTAATCCAAACAGGGGAAGGAAACCTTCAGGTATCGCTGATTTTCTAACTACATTTCTGTTACACTCGAATTCATTCAAAAACTTATAGTAAGGGACAAGAGGTACAAAATGTGCGTTCATGTTTTGCTTGGACAGACTATGGCTCCTAGCAATTAATGCTTTTAGTCACATTAAGCTTTAAATAATGCTTTGTGACATTACAGTATTTCCCATTACAGATCAGTTTTGTACATTTGTTCATAATCAGACTTGAAATGTTACCTAGAAACAAAATATGTTTTCCTTGAAACAGTCAGACCTTATTAGAAATCTAAGGGTTTACAAATCACTGTGTTAGCAGTTATATCCCCCTAGCTAAGGTTTTCTTTCTTTAAATAGTGTTAAATTCAGCCCCAGAAGCTTTAGTCTCTTTGAGGGTTATTCTTTTTATGCGCACTGACTTGAAAGGAAAAACTTAATGCTCCAAATATATCTAATGTCTTATTATGGATAACTTAATAAATCAATCAGCATTCTCTTTGGGGGTGGGGGAATAACGTTAGTACCTTTTTAAAAAGTGTTATGCTTATAATTAGGTTATACAATATTATTTTCTCATTTTTAATTTTTATTTTTTGAGACAGAGCCTCACTCTGTCACCCTGGGTAGAGAGCTGTGGGACCATAACTCGCAGCAAGCTCAAACTTTTGGGTTCAAGAGATCCGCTTGCCTCAGCCTCCCCAGTAGCTGAGACTACAGGCACCTGCCACCATGTCCAGCTAGTTTTTCTATTTTTAGTAGACACAGGGTCTCATTCTTGTTCAGGCTGGTCTCCAACTTCTAAATTCAAGCGATCCACACGCCTCAGCCTCCCAGAGTGCTAGGATTATAGGCATGAACCACCACACTTGGCCTTCTTTTCCTTTTTTTTTTTGAGACAGAGTCTCACTTTGTCGCCCTCAGTAGAGTGTCATGGCGCCATAGCTCACTGCAACCTCAGACTCTTGGGATCAAGCGATTCTCTTGCCTCAGCCTCCCAAGTAGCTGGGACTACAGGCGCCCACAACACCCAGATATTTTTAGAGATGGGGTCTCTTTGCTCTGGCTCATGCTGGTCTCCAACTCCTGAACTCAGGCAATCCACCTGCCTCGGTATTTTCTCATTTTTTAAAAGACAACTTCTTTGTTTAAACAAAAAAAGGCATTAGCTTATTTCAAGGTAAGAAGAGATTTTTTTTTTTTTTTTGCTGTTCTTGGCCAGGGCTGGGTTTGAACCCGCCACCTCTGGCATATGGGACCGGTGCCCTACTCCTTTGAGCCACAGGTGCCACCCTCAAGGTAATAAGAGTTATTCCCATCTCCCAACCACATAATCATATGCTGTGGATGAGCAAAAAAAATAGAGAAATTCAGGAACTTGGAGCAGTACAACTTAATACTAAACAGAAGATTTTGGAGTAGTTACCACCTGAAGCTGAGTTCTGGCTATTTAATCACTAGAACCTTGGGAAAACTGTTCAGCTTCCAATTCAGTAAATGTTAGCTCTTTTTGTATTTTTTTACAGAACTTTTCTTCCTTGAGGCTGTTCCCTTTGATTAAAGCTATCAACCTCTCATTCTTCCAGCAAATAATTACTGAGCACTTACTGTGTGCTAGACTCTACTGTTGTAGGCCCTGGGAAGCAGCAGTAATTCAAACCAGACTGCTGCTCTCATGTAATTAATGTTCTAGCTTGGGCGTGGGGCGGGAGTGTGACATGAAGACAAGATAATGTAAAGTGATGCAGCAGGTTAGTTTGGGAACACCCCCCCCCCCCCAAAAAAAAAGAAAAAGGATAATGTCTACTTTCTAACCCCTGGAACCTGTGAAGGTGACCTTATTTGGAAAAAGGGTCTTTAGAGTTGTAAATAGTTAAGGATCTCAAGATGACATCATCTTGGATCATGGTGGGTGG
>CAUYRH010160952.1:0-17515 GCA_963574655.1 Perodicticus potto
CCACTTTATTGACATATGATTGACATATGAAAACCTTTATTTATGTCATGTATACATCTCAATGAGTTCAGGGAGAAGTATATATATGTGAAATCATCACTACCATCAAGGCCATAGACATACCTGTCTTATCACCTTAAAAGTTTCCTCCCACCTCTTAATTATTGTTCTGTTTTGAGTTTTGGTAATTCTATTTAGCATAAGATCCACCTTATTAGCAAATTTTGCATATAAAATACAGTATTGTTAGCTATAGGTGTTATGCTGTACAGTAGATCTCCAGAACTCATTTATTTTGCATAACTGAAAGTTTGTACCCTTTTAGCCATCATCTCCCCACTTCCCTCTTCCCTAGCCCATGGTAACCTCTATTCTACTCTTTGCCTCTATGAATTAGTGAACTAAAAATAAAATCCCAAGCCCTCTGCTAACTGAATGGACCCTTCTTGGCCAAGGGGAACCTAGGAATACCTTAAAACTGAATCCCCACCATGACAGGATGGAAGAGATATAAAGCACAATTAGAAATGCCCAATTTCCCTTCATAAATATTCATGACTCCCCTTCATAAATATTCATGACTCCACCCATAACTTGTTGAATATGTATATTTGACCACTTGGCTTACAGTAAGATCTTGTTCCTTTTGTTTATCCTTTGAAGCACATATTCCTGGCTTTGGCTGGGGTTCTGCTTTCCAGCCTGTTGACATGGCTGCCCAACAGGATGCTACCCTTTATGAGAAACAAAGCTCTCCTTTTTCCAAAGTATAAACCCATGACATTTATAGTTAACAAGTTTGACCTAACTGTGCTTTTGATGGATGTTAGACCCATCTTCCCTGGCCTGGCTTCAGCCATAGAAGACCGCTGCAGTGCCTGTTGGAAGTTGGATACCCTACCCCTTCTCAGCACACAATTCCCCTTATCCTATTAGTCTTCCTCCCTCCACCCACAGTAGCCTTTCTTTAATGGCGTCTTATTCGCTGGTGCACTTTCCTTCTAAGGCGGATTGCAATGACTTGAAATTTGTCTTAATTGAGACTGGGCTGGATGGAAACAGCAGTAGGTGACATAAAACCCTCGGAGTCAATACTCTGGACTTTCTATCCTAGACCTGACCTTAATTAACTCTGCTACCTTGAGAAAGTCACCTAACCTCTCTGAATCTCTGTTTTCTTTCCTGTTAAATGAAGGGGCTGACTTTGCTGACTAACGTACAAAAAAGTAGCTAGACAAGCCCCCATTACCACTATCCCCACAAATAATGGAGCTAGAAACACAAGATCCTTTCCAGGTGATTTAATACTGCTGCATTTTAAAAGTGGTGAGCTGGGAAGATGAGTTTTAAAAGGGGGAAAAAGTAACCCGCATTTCCCAAGATAGTGTTTATAATGGTCTATTAAGAACACATTGAAAAGAAATGGCCTAATTCTGTAGTCTTCTACCTAGCACAATAGGCCAGTACAGTCAAAGCATTTTTTGAATAGGGCTATAAGCAAATCCCTTTCAGTGAAACCTAGAGCTGCTTAGCAGAAAGCCAAAAAGTGGAGTTTTCCCCTAATACTTTCAAAACTGGTCACTTCACCATTGCCAAATTTCCTTACCAATCTCAATAGCTAAAGCTTTGAGATTAATGATCCTCATCTTAAAGAGAAGGCAGTGACCGCTAAAAGAAAGAAAATCACCAGCACATGATATTTACTATGCTGCATTCTTTGAGAATTAATGCCAATAATGGTGTTGCAACATATTTCAAAATAAAGGATGGAGTGTTCTAATCGTCTAGGAAAAAAAAATTCCAAGTCTGATTCACCAGAGAATTTGAATCCCCCCTGATTTAAGTCATTAGCACCACAAATCTCTGATAATTCTGGCATGTTGCCAGTGCCTTAATCAAGATGGTACCTCTGAGTGTCCTGTTTTAATTTGATCACACTGATTAAATTTCTGTAAGCTAATATATGTTGCATTTCCAATTCAATTAAACGAGAATCTCCTGCCATTACTAGATATTACCACAAAGCCCTGATGGGTGAATACTAGACTTGGTATTTTCAATTGCTACTGACTTCCTGGCTATGTAATTTTTGTATTAAATGAAATCGATGAAAGTTCAAATTAAATGCAGTGAACCTTATGGAGTAAATATGTTTCCCCCATACTTTTGGTATATTTTTATGTTGAGATGTGGAGCGTATTAGTTGGAACTCATTGATTACCTTTACTGATAAATTTTATAGGGCTCTCTCCCCCCATATACCAATTCCTAGAACAGTCAATCCTTTATCCTTTTCCAAGGCACTGTAAATGTGGGTGATGAATAGTCGCTCTCTCTATTATATATGCATTATAGTCGTGCCTCTTTTGGCTGTAGATAAGAGCTATCTTATGTAAATGCAATTGCTTTGTAAATGTAAATGCCTATTGGGTCATCGATCATCCCAGAGATAGAAGAAATAGAACAATAGGGGGAGGTGTGAGAGAAACTATCTAGGGACTGAAATGAAGAAAATTGCTAAGTGGGGAACAGATTGAATCGATGGAGCTGTTGAGAACTTTGTGGAGGGGGCTGGGATGAAAATAATAGGTGAGAAGCTAGTAGAAGAGGTGCATTGACCCTGTCTGCTGGCTTGTGCCTGCAGAGCCCTCCAAAGACCTTGCTTTCTCTCAGGGTCCTAAAGACTGACTATTAAGGGAGAACTGGGTCTAGTCAGGGTAGGTTTGAAGTGGGAGGCATTGAAAAGGAAAGCCCAACCTCATTGTTAAGTGGGAGCAGGCTGTAGGTGCCTGTCTCTTGTCTGTGCATAATAAGTTTGGAATCTTCCAAATCCTTCCCACTCTCAACAACCCACACAAGTTGTGAGAGTCTTATCTGGAAACAGTCCCTTGGGGGTGCCGGTCACGTGCCTCCCCCTGGAGGAAATGGGTACTGAATAGACGTAACTGTTGCTAATTTCCAGGCCCTAGCAGTTCCCTCAATTTCTTGGGTGGTGTCAGGAGGCATGAACACAGGAACCATCTGGGTGAGAGTGCCCTGGAATTTTCTCACAATATGCTAGGTCCTTTTTTATGTCATCTGGCTTTCCAAACTTGCTACACGCCAAATGTGTGAGTCACAGAGTAATAAAGCCCTCAAAATCAATTTGTAAGACATCTTGAAGGTAAACAAGAAGGAAGGGCTTTCTATTTTTGCCCCACATTTTTTATATTCTGCCTCCCTCCACAGAGAATTTGAGGTGACCTCCAAAGCCTTTCTTACTCATACCTAGGAGTATTTAAGAACTATTTCTGAAAGTTGAGTCCATGTGTACCATATAAATAAAGAAGAATGATTATATAGACACACCAACGTATCAGGGCTCTTTGACTTGGTACAATCGATCAGCGCTAGGGAAGTGGTTATGTGACAGAAGTATTTTGGGCACTCGCCCCATTCTTCCTCTAGTTTTCTTTTTCACTCCTCCCAGCGTCCCTACTCTCCAAGCACTACTGCCTTTCCTCCAAAACCAAACTGCCCTGTCTCGTAGCCTATGCTTGCAAGTACCTTTATTTACTTTCTAATCAATGTGCTAATAAATATGAACTAGTGACTACTAGAGGCTTACTATGTCAGGTGCCCTAACACTCAAGGGATTTCCTGCAATGGTAGGAGAGAGAGTTGGAGCCAGAAATCATGCTGTTCAGAGTCGATCCCCACCCCTGGAGAGTGTATGGCATAGTCACAGGAAGCAAAAATAGTGTGTCCAAATTAAGGGCAAGTAGATAGGGCCTGACTCTAAGTGCACTTGGGACTCTGAGAAGGCAAAGATCAAGGCCATCTAGTTGGAGCCCAGTGCAAAAGCCTTTCAGTGGTTCCCAACCTGTGGTCAAGGAGGGTGAAGAGTTCAAGTGTACAGGAATGGGGGTCACCAGAATCAAGGAGGGGAAGCTCTCTGTCTGTCTTCCCCTCCATCTCCCTCATTTCTTGATGTCCTCCATACCTTACCTCGTGCTACACACATCTCCTCTTTTCAGTTGACTCTCTCCTCCCTCCCCATGCTTCTGCTCTTCTCCATTCCTCTCTTTTACCCTGTCCACATTCCCTAACTTCTCTTTCTTCCTTTCCATCTTCTCTACCTCTCCAGCCCCTATCTCCTGTCATCCTGTTATTGTGATGAGTCCTCTTTGCTCCCCTTTCTTTAAATTTCCCTCAACCAGTTGCCAAATCAGCTGAAAGAAGGCCCAGAGGAGAGCAGTGGTACTCAGAAACCCTGAATATGGGAAGCCCCAAAGCTTAAGCCTGGTAGCAACAAGTGGATCTTCAACTTGAGAAACCATTTTTCCTCTGACTCCCCTGTTGGAGGGTCCCATTGCCCCTAGGTAGGCATGGTCTTTGGCACCCGTCTCTCCTCTTCCCAACACCCTTTGGCTTTAGCCCTGTCCCTCTAGCATCTGTGCGATCCCTGGTAGAAATGAACAAAGCTAAGTTACTAGCTGCAAGAAGCTAGGAGGATAAAAAAAGCCTTTCTACCACAGGCATGGGACACTTGCAAAAGAATCCAGGCAGGACGTCTGACAAGAGAGGGCATGAGCTCTGCAGTCACCCTGTTGGGGATTTGCATCCCAGCTAGCTATGTCTTGCTAGCTAGCTCTGTGACTTTGAGAGAGTTGCTCAATCTGTCTGTGCATCAGTTTCTTCATCCACAAAATGAGGATGAGACTATAATAGCAACACCTGTCTTATAGGGTGGTAGTAATCCTTAAATGAATTAACACATGCTAATCACTTAGAGTTGTATCTCACGCATAGTAAAAGGTCAGGGAGCATTTGGATAATTGTTTGAATATGAGAGTGTGTAGGACTTCTCTGAGGCCTTTAACGACTGTTTGATTCATGAGTCAGACTTATATGTTTTGTGCAGAATGCATTTCTCAGTACCTGAAGAAGCTGCCAAGGACTGGGTAGGAATTGCTCTAAGCCATTTCCATTTCCAAGGTTGAGAATAGTGGCAGTTTTCATATGGGCCCCAATTCATGATAACAAAGTCAAACTGTTCTTAACCTGCCCAGACTTGACCCTGACTACAACCACAATATGGCCATGGATAGCCAGGCATTATGGTGGGCTCCTGTAGTCCCAGCTACTCGGGAGGCTGAGGCAAGAGAATCGCTATAGCCTAAGAGTTGGAGGTTGCTGTGAGCTGTGATGCCATGGTACCCTCCCGAGGGCCACAAAGTGAGGCTCTGTCTCAAAAAAAAAAATCTTGTTTTTTATATATATATATATATATATAACATACATATATATATATCATACATATATATGTATGATATATATATATATATATAGCCACAGAGATCATCCACACCTCTCAGCTAAATTGATTGCATTCATCATTCTGAAGTCAAATATTGAACAAGTGGATAGTTTCAGAGCCCTGGGCTTCTGATGTCATTTGACACTGAAAATTATACCTGGAAAGAGACAATGAAATCCGTGGGCTTAAAAATATATAGAACAAGTTCAATTGTAGGCAGATAAAGAACAGTGATTTTTCTTCTGTGGGCTGAACTTCCAGTTGTACCTAATCTGTATTTGTGCCTTTTGTGGCTGGTTGACAATTCCAAAATGGTATAGGATTCTCAAATTCATTTTTGTCAATTCCCTCTCATGGCTTTAATCTGGTGGTAGGGGAAAACAGAGCTCCAGTCTTCAGACAAGGCCCCAGGCAAAAGATGTGTTGAGGCTTCACTTTGGTTTAGAACTTGAGTCTTGCTTTGGTCAATGGAGGTATCCTTGTGAATGGAGAGCAGCTTAATTGGCACAGCTGTTAGAGTCCTGGAGCCCTGGGAGGAGGTTCTCACAGCTAACCAATGTTTCCTTTAAGGATCCTGAAACGTGTGTGGGGTAACACATATTTTATCATAGTTATTCTGGCTCCACGAGTGCAATGAAAATGTTAGCCTTGGCATATCAATCGTGTTTTACAGATGACTGTAATTTCCTGAATGTCAAAACTCCAAAATTTTCTACTAAGCAAACTTTTCAGTGGCAAAACAGATTGCCTCCATAATGTATCACTGTGGGCAGGAAAAATGAAATCTTTATGCACTGTATTATGAATCAATGAGGCATTGAGATTCTTGGAAGGGTGAGTGGACTCTGGAAAATGAAAAACTGCCACTATTCCATCTCTACAAACTGCTGCTTGGGGAGTGGAGGCTTCGGTGGCATTCAGTGTGTGAGCCACAGAAATATCAAATTCAAGTTGAAACCAGTTCCTGTCTTTCCCTGCATTTTGATGGGGTAAATGTAAGTGTAAATATGGTGTGAGTCAGAACATGTAGCAAACCCTTACCCAGAAATCTCCTAATGTGATTCCCTTTGCTTCCGGGATAATGAGTCTGTTAGGTTATTGCTACAGGGAGCCTGAGAGGACTGCACATTTTATTAAGAGAAAAATAAGATCACTAGTGAATAATTGGGGATTGTATCCCAGGTATCTTGCACCATGCTAAGCACTCTTCATGGATACATGGGTTATCACATTGAAAACTCACAACTCTGATGCGGGTGCTTGCAGAGAAGGAAACCAAGATATAGAGAGATTAAGTAACTAACACAGATGGGGCTTGCTTCCAGAACTTTCTGACTCCAGAGATTGAAATCTTAACTACAAAGCAAATCTCAATGGCCAGCTAGGACCAAGAGAAGAGAGGAGAAGAGATATAAAGATCTTTCCAAGATCCCTACAACCTTGGTGAGAAGAAAGAACTTACATTACAAAGTTGGATGAACAGGATCCTCTAAAAGAAGTCCAGAAAACCCTTTCTGGAGGTTCAGAGGAAGTCACAGCAGCTTCAGCTATGAACATCAGGAAGAAGGAAGCCGTAAGAAGACAGCGCTATTTGGATAGGCAGAGAAGGCAGTGTTCTGTCTGGAGGAAACTGCGCGAACAAAGGCATGGGGCAGCGGTGCCAGGTGCAGGGAAGAGAAGTTGGCTTTGCTTAGGGGGTCAATGCAAGGGGAACAGTGAGAGGATGGAAGATGACACTGGACCAATAATTTAGTGATAAATTGTGGACACTATTCAACTGAAAATCAATCTGCTAATCGTCTCTGCAAAACCATGTGATTTACCCTCTGTATCTTTGTTTTCACATTTATTTTTAAACCAGAGATTCCTAACAGATCCTCAACCCCAGCAAAATTCAAAGGCAGCCAAGTTTGCCTTTGAGGTCCTCAGTGTTCCTTCTGGCTGTCTTTTCCGCCTCAAAACTCAATGCCCGTTTCTATACATGCTCTGTACTCCCCCCTTCCCCACCGTAATCCACCCCTCCCCCTATGTGGGATCTGATTATTAAACCCACAGAAGGTATGTTTTAGTGACCATTTAGTCCCTGCCCTTTTAAATGACTGGTAAGTCTTAATGGCTCATGACCCTGTGCTGCCTATCTTCTGCCCCTCCACCACAAGAGGCAGATCTCGAGCCAAAGGAATAAACCTTCCATTGTGATTGCCTGATCAACTGTGAGAGGGAGGGCCTGTGCTTCCTAGCACCCCGGAAATCATGTCACCCCCCCCAAAGCTGTTCCTGGTTGCACATCCCTTTAGAGCAGTGGTTCTCAACCTTCCTAATGCCACGACCCTTTAATGCAGCTCCTGTGGGTCGCGACCCACAGGTTGAGAACTGCTGCTTTATAGTATAGCAGAAAGCTCTGTCTGCGCTATGTCATGCAACATTCCTTTCATTTGAAACTAAAGTCAGCAAAGTGGCATAGGGTAGCAAAATGAATCTGGACGTCTAGACATGGGTTTAAGACATATGTAACTTGATCACTTACTAGCTGTGTGACCTTTCACCTCTGTGTGCACTAATGTCTGTGTCGATGAAACAGATTGGCCCTGTCCATTGCTCAGGCTTGTTGTGATGATTGACGGAGAGAAGAAAATGTGCATTGTTAAAAAAATATTTGCAACAGAGAGCTTTTTAAAAGTACAGGAGAAATGGGGTGCTATGCCTTCAAAAAAGATCTGGAAAAAGAGCTCTTTAATCGGGCGGCACCTGTGTCTCAAAGGAGTAGGGCACCGGCCCCATATGCCGGAAGTGACAGGTTCAAACCCAGCCCTGGCCAAAAACTGCAAAAAAAAAAAAAAAAAATTAAAAAAAAAGCTCTTTAATCCTTATAAATGAACTGAGAAATGTAAATATTTCTGATTATTTAGGAACCTCAAAAGTGACCCACTCATCACCTGAACTGTGCCTGATACACTAAAATGCAGCTATACCAACCTCTCCAGAATATACCTGTCTATATTTCGACTGTCAACACATTCTTTCTACCCTGTAGAAGTTGAAGGTCGAGGTGTTCTTCTCGCACACATTTCTAGTAATACCTTGACTCATGAAATGTTAAATGGAAGGAAGTGGGATAGGGGAACAACAGGACTTCAAACATAGCCCTGGGGAAATCAAATCTTGTTTTAACTTAGTGTGTTCATGACCAATTCATGATTCTGAAAAGGAAAAAGTATTTGATCAGAACTGTCACCAAATGGTCTCATTTAAAATTCCTTTGCTTTTTTTTTTTTTTTTTTTTTTGAGCAGAAAGGAACAGGCTTCCTGATTGTGACTATTGAAGCAGTCTTTCACCTGCACACAATAGCCCAGGCTATGATTTTAGGGAGGCTTCCTGCCCTATGGTACCTGCCCTACTGCTGCCTAAAATTCTACTACAATTGAAGAGGGTACCGCATTGCCCCCTAGGGGATGTCTGTTTCAAATGGAAATGCTTCTGGTAGTGCTCAGTGCATGGCATCTTAGGGAAATGAGTTTTTCTAATAACTTTCCTTCTGGATCTAAGATTTCAAGGAGACTAAGCCTAGAGAGTCCAGTGGGGAAAGCCTGGAGGGAAGGAGAGGTATAGGACAGGGATAGAGAAGGTCAAAGGACCAAGGTCTTTGGGTCATAAAGAACAAAGGAAAGAGTAACTAAGAGTGGGATTCCAGGCCTCAGTAGGGGAAGGGCTGGAAAAGAAATGGCCTTCTTCAACCTTTCAAATAATATGGTGAGTGCAGTGGTTTACTCTGGCTGGGGAGGTGCCTATATGGGGGCCTGAAGATCTGCAGCAGCCAGAGGTGTGGTAGTTTGGGGAATATGGGGCCCATGTGGGTTGCTGGACAATGCCCTTCAGTTCTGATCAGTGGGAGAAGGAACCAGTGGGAGAGATGGGAGAGAGCAGAAAAGATCATCCTGGCAATTTCAAGACTTCCTGGAAGGCGTTCCATCACGTTCCCATAAGATACTGAGCCCTGTGCTGAGAGATAGGAGAGGTGCCACGTAGTGTGGCTCTTAAGGAATATGCAGCCTGGTTGGTAGGACAAAACAAGATGACTGGGCACGGTGGCTCACACCTGTGATCCTAGCACTCTGGGAGGCCAAGGAGGATAGATTTCCTGAGTTCAGGGTTTTGAGACAAGCCTTAACAAGAGCAAAACCCTGTCTCTACTAAAAATAGAAAAAGTAGCTGGGTGTTGTGACAGATGCCCGTAGTCTTAGCTACTCCAGAGGCTGAAAGTAAGAGGATCACTCAAGCCCAAGATTTTGAGGTTACTCTGAGCTATTATGCCATGGCACGCCAACCAGGGCGAGAGAGTGAGACTTAGTCTCAAAAAACAAACAAAAAAAAAGACAAAACAAGAGAAATGGACTGTTTAGATATCCACTTGGAACTTAATGTGCAACAGAAAACACTGGGAAAACATCAAATTGGGAGTTAAGAGACCTGGGTTCTGCTCTCAGACCTACTGCTATCTAGTTGTATATCCTTAGACGAGACACCTCCTTTGGGAATTTTATGTCTTGTCCCGTACACTTCATGGGGTTCAGTGAGGGACTAAAGATATAAGAACAGTAGGAATCCTTTGAAATTTCTGATTGTTATTTAGCAGTCCTACTTTCTTCCCTTCTTCCCTCCTCTCCTCCTTCCCTCCTTCCCCTTTTCTTTTCTTCCTCCCTCCCTCCCTTCTTTCTCGCTTGCATTGTTATCAATGGATTTTCTTCAGATGACCCTTTTGAAAAAGCACTGTAGAAAGGGGGATGCCATTGAGGATGATTATCTGTGGCCTCAAATCCACCTTGCTGTGGGTCACTGTCTCTGAGAATTAAACTCAATTTCAGGGAGGAGAGCCAAGCCAGGAGGGAAAAGCTCTGTAGGTGGCTCGTGCAGCACGTAAGTGAATCTGACTTCCCATTGACATGTCTTCACAGTAAACGATGAATGAAAAGAGTCCAAGAAAGGCGCTACTCTCCAGCATTTGCCTTAAGTCAAGGTCAGACGTCTCTCTGAATGCGAGCATTGACTTTGAATCCTTCTTTATGGGCTCCAAAGCTTGCAGTGGAGAATAAGTGAGCTTCTACCAAACAGAAGGGCTACCTTTTCTTAAAGCTGATACCTGTTTGTCGATCACCTTGAGCAATTAAGTGGTTAAGTGGAGCAAGGAGTCAGAGACTGGTTCAGGGCCTTGGCTTTGCCACAGAGTGGCCATGTGACCCTGGGCAAGTCCCTACCCTTCATCTTCAGGCCTAGGCATCCTCATTATTAAAGTACCTGGAGTAGGTGACCTCTGAGAGGCCTTCAAAGCAACTTTGGAACTGTTTTTCTGGAACGGCCATCAGAGCTCTTATCATGCGGCATGACAATTAAGTTCACAAACTCATCCTAGAAAAAGTAGGATGCATCAGTGCATAGCTTCCTAAGGGGGGTACTTCCAAGGTGACCATAGTAATATTCAGCAATGAGGTATGTGTCACTTTTCCTAGGATGAACTCATGAACTTAATTGTCTGACCTCATGTATTTCACAACATGCATAGTTGTCTGACCTTACAGAGGACATAAATTTTCCCGTTCTGTCACATTTTGGACAGCTACACAAATGCTTTTTCTCTAAGATTCAGGACATTGCAGTGTGATGTTAAATTGTGGCCTCGAGGAGCATACTGTGAGTGGGGAAACGGATGATTAGGATACCTGGAGTCCCGGCTATCCAGTGAAAGGCCACTGATGTGAGGGGAGGGCCTCTTTTTGTCTTAAAAGGGAAGCACATCTGTCCAAAGTCGCTCATCTGCACCAGGAAAAAGAAGCCTCTGATGCACACAACTTACAGAACTTCTTGTATATTTTGCCACTAACATAACCTTCAGAATAATTTCTTTTTGACAGGGCTTGGTGGCTCATGCCTGTAATCCTAGCACTGTGGAAGACTGAGGCAGGAGGATTACATGAGGCCAGGAGAAAAACTTAGCCAAGCACAGTGGCTCAGGCCCATAATCCTAGCACTCTGGGAGGGCAAGGCAGGTGGATTGCTCGAGCTCAGAACTTTGAGACTAGCCTGTGCAAGAGCGAGACTCTGTCTCTACTAAAAATAGAAAAAACTAGGCGGGTGTTGTGGTATGATCTGTAGTCTCAGCTGCTTGGGAGGCTGAGGCAGGAGGATCACTTGAGCCCAAGAGTTTGAGGTTGCAGTGAGCTATGAGGCCACAGCAGTCTACCCAGGGCCACAGAGTCTCAATAAAATAGTAATAACTCCTGCTCCAGCAGGATCTTCATGTCTTCAGTGTCCCCTCCTGTACTCACTGTAGCGTGACATCAGCTGCTTTAGTATTGAGGTTGGGCGGGGGATGAATGAGTTATTTTTTTACTACCAATGTTATCATTGTAAAGAAACAAGGCTGCACCTGTCACTGTGTACAACGCTTATTCCCCACACATGCAGCACGGCTATGGTACTCAGTGACTGTGCCTTTTTCAGCTTGAATACCTAAAGAAAAACTCTCAGGGCAAAGGAGGCATGACCCTGCCAGCCCTTGAAATTCTGAATGACTCCAATTCTTTACCGTTTAAATGGGTAAGAAGGTCTCTGCTTTCACCACAAAAGCCAGGGTTTGCACTTCATTTCTCTCAGCACCTTAAGACAATATTAGAGCTCATTAAAATCAACTCAGGGCTCAAGAAGGGCAGCCTTTATTTAGGGGAAAAGTTGTCCCCGTGCTGTTCTGGAAAACAGCACCATGCTGAGAGCAGGCATTTTTCCTGCCTAGGTTTCCTCTAACGATTTCTCCAAAGCACACTCAAGATGTCTGCCTGCCTCCCAGACAGCAGGCCTAGGTAAGTGAGCGGGACTGGCCACGGCTGGCTCAAAATTGCCTTGAATAATATTTATTGACTGCCCACCATGTGAAAAAGGCCTGTTACTTGATTGCTAGACTCCGTGGAGGTCTCTGAAGGAATGATTCTGTGTATCTCCGGTTTTCTCGCAAGCTGGAGATAGCAAGAGGAGGAAAGAGGTGGGAAGAGAAGGCTGTCCGGTTTCGGCATCTGTGCGGTGGGAAGCTCGGGCTAAAAGAGTCACCAGCTGTACCTCTCCCCCAGGGCCTCTCAACTCTGAAGTGCTCAGTTCCCATTCCTAAGGTTCAGTAAGGGGCCTGCAGAAACCACAGAGCTCACCTGTTCATTTCACATCCCGGCATATCTTCCTACCTCCTGCTTCAAATTTCCTGCTCCCATCAGGCCAGCTGTGTTCCTGGCCTGTGGCTGCTGAGGCTATGATCAGGCCCCAGGGAGGGCGGACAACGCAGTGGGGAGAAGCACCCAGCCGGCGACTCAGACACAGCTGACAGTGAAGATGCAAAGGCCCGACAGGGTGTCGGCCAGGACAGTGGACAAGAGTCTGGGCTCAGGAGTCACACAGACCTCAAAGACTGTCCTTGACTAGCTCTGTGATTCTAGGAAGGTTAAACAACATCTTTTAGCCAAGTATCTTTATCTGTTTAATGACAAAAACAATAAAAGGGGTAATAATATTAACATTTGTTGAATGATCATATAAGCACAGTTATAAGAACTTTATGTACAATGCCTCATGCCTCATTTTATCTTTCAACATTCTATGATTTTTGCAAACAATTGAATATGAAAAGAAAAAAAGGCCAGGCTCGCAGAGGCTCACATCTGTAATCCTAGCACCCTGGGAGGCTAAGGCTAGAGGATAGCTTGAGCTCAGGAGTTTGAGACCAGCCTGAGCAAGAGCCAAACCCTGTCTCTACTAAAAAATAGAAAAACCAGCTGGGCATTGTGGTGGGGTTCTGTAGTCCCAGCTACTGGGGAGGCTGTGGCAGGAGGATCCCTTGAGCACAAGAGTTTTTTTTCTTTTTTTTTTTTGGTTTGTTTGTTCATTTTATTAAATCATAGCTGTGTACATTAATGCAATTATGGGGTACAATGTGCTGGCTTTATATACCATTTGAACTATTTTCATCAAGCTGGTTAACATAGCCTTCACTGCATTTTCTTAGTTATTGTGTTTAGACATTTATATTCTACACTTAGTAAATGTAACATGTACCCTTGTAAAATGCACCATAGTTGTGTTCCCACCAATTACCTTCCCTCCACCCATCCTCCCCCCTCCCCTGCCCTCCCTCTCCTCTTTCCCCTTCTTCTTGGGCTATAGTTGGGTTATAACTTTCGTATGAAAGCGATAAATTGGTTTCATAGTAGTGAGCCCAAGAGTTTAAGGTTGCTGTGAGCTCTGATGATGGCCACAGAGTGAAACTCTGTCTCAAAAAAAAAAAAAAAAAAGAGAGAGAGAAGAAGCCCAGAGAAGTTATTTGCCCAAGATGACACCTCTAGTAACTGCTAGAGCTGGAATTTGAACTCAGAGAGTCTGACTCTATAATAGCATTTCAAACAGAACCTCAATGCAAACCATTCCTGTAATTTTGCATCTTCTAATATCTACATCAAAAGAAAATGAAGAGACAGATGGGATTAATTTTCATAATATATTTTATTTTACCTAATATATTCAAAACATTATTATTTCAACATGTAATCAGCATAAATAATAATGAATTATTTTCCCTTCCTCTGAATCTTAGAAATCTTAGTATATTTGAAAATACTTAAAGCACTTCTCAATTCCACCACCATACACATACCAGTCAAATCCTTTCTATCCTTTAGGGTGTGGTCAGATTTCTCCTCCTCTTCCATGAAGCCTTCATTGATTAGCCTAGCACATTAGTAAACTATTTCCTCCTTAGCTCAGTTTGCACTTACTCTCTCTGACACAATTAGCACGTAACTGTCAATATACTCTACCTTGATCTCCCCCCTCACTCACTTGTGGTCCTATCTCGCCAACTAAATTCTAAGCTCTTTGAAAGCAGGTCCCCATGTACATACAGCATCCTTGCTATGCCTACTGTTCTAATTGCGGCAACTTCTAGGACCCCCAGAATTGATAGATTCATCATGGACTCATTAAACATTTGTCTTGCAATACAAAGCCAAGCCCTTTACCTCTAGGGCTAAAAGGACACTATGTCCCCTCCTTGTGCATGCCCGTTTCTGAATTGAATTCCACAAAGGTACCAGTTTGTTACATTTCAGTCGTGACCGAGAACAAGATAGCATACTTTATTGTAGATGCACTGGTCAGTAAAAAGGCAGGACGGGAGGGATGGATCCCCCAAATGGGAGACTCTAGGGATTTTTATCCATAGAGCAAACCACAGTGGTCCCAGTGGAGACAGAAATTTCCAGGCCTCCTCCTATGCACTAGGATTTGGAGCTCACTCTCCCTTACTTCTGTCCATGCTTGTTTCAGGGTTGGGAGAAGGAAGAGTAGCAACTCCTATCCTTGGCTGCCCCAGATGCCAACCCTCAGGGATGGCAGTTTGACCAGGGATGTCATAAAGAAACATTCAGTAAGCTGCAAAGTTCTGGGGGGGGGAGGGAGGGGGGATTCCTAGACAAAAAACTGAGGAAGGCTGAATCTGTTAATCAGTGGCAGAACTGGCCTCCATGTGACTTGGGCAGACTGTATCCTTCCTGGGGTGCCGGGTACTTCATCTGCACATTGAAGGGATTTTTTGCTCTAAAAGTTCATTTCAATTCCACAACACACTAAGTATTAATGAACCGAGACTGACAAAATAATTTTAGAATGCAAAAATTCTGGGGAGAGGCAGTGTGAACTACAAAACTTTTCATGATGCCAAGCAGTTGAGTAGATTCTGGGTAAAAGCTGGTGACTATGGGTCATAAAGCTTGGAATTCACATCTTGTTAAAGATTTCAGATTTTTCACTGTTTGCAAGAGCCCTTAGATTTATGTACTTTGGAACCTACTGGGCTCTGGAAAAGAGGAGAGCAATTTCTTTTAAGAAGAAGTAAATATCACCAGGACTGATCATGTGAAGAATTTCACCTTGAGTTTGAATTGACAGACATTAGAAATCTTTTTTCTTTTCAACAAAGAAAAAAAAATTTTCTTGCTTTGTAGAAAAAAGAGAAGAATGTTATAGAAAAAACATCCTTCTGTTTGATGAAAGCTCATTTGTGCTCCATTGAGTGTTCCCATACTACACACAGATCAGTTTACTTTCAGTTAACAAGAGGGAAAAAATCAGGTAATTAAAGCGTGACTTTATAGACACAGGATGGTTCCTTGGAATGAGGTGTAAAGAATGGCAGAAAATCCCTGCAAGGAGAACTGAATAGCATGTTTGGTGGGTGTGAGACCTTTGGCCTCGTCCCCCTGGTTTTGTGTCCAGTAAGTGGTCTGCCTGAAACGGTTATGCCTAGCTAAGGAGTCAAGTCAATCACTTAAAGGGACCAGTGAAAGTCTTGGTTGTCTCATAGATCGCTGGGCTCTCAAGGGTTGACCTCGCTCTCCATCTTGTGGGTTGCCCAGGAAGCTGGCTACGTCATGAACCTGCATCATTATCTTAAAGAGAAAAAGAAGGCCTCAGTGTCCAGGTCGTTTAGGGCTTTCCATTGTTGTGATGACAATGAAATGAAATCATGGGCGACTATCTAATCCACTGTCTTCCAATGCGGTGGCTCACTCTTCTCACTATATAAAGCCTGAGTACTCAGCCACAAGACCGTTGTAACAAATGTACCAAAACCAACACATCTCAATGAGCGTCCACCCCCTTCAAAGTAGTCCCCTAGCCAAGTCTCACGCTTCTTTCATGAGGCTGCTGCCACTACTGATCACGGTATTTATGGATCTGCTTTTTGGGGACTGCCAATAGATGAGCCACACAAGAAAGTCAGTTAAAATAGCCACTCCAGGGCTTGAGAGATACGGTCCTGTCACAGGTCTATTTCTCTTTGATTCAATTTCCTCTACTTTTATTTAGTCTGTGCTCAAATATTAATGTTGTTTGATCTGAAAATCACCCTCCTTGCTTTGAGTCTTTTCTATGCCATGGGAGGATCCATGCAGTTAATTTAGACCATTAGCCGAGGAAGGGACTAAGCTTCAGCATTAATGACTCAACGTCATATACACCATCTGCAGAGTTTCCATAGGACCACCGAACCACAGTTCTTATTTTTCTACCCACTCATCATTACTCCAAGAACAAGATGTGTAAAGACTGAACTTCCAAAAAAATACAGAACTAAGCTATAGGTATAGTAAAATGTTCACTCCTATTGATTTGGGCTAAGAATTTTCCTTTCTCAAATTAACTTTTTATTGATTACTCCTATGACATTCACTGCTACAGGTTTGCTGGCCTTCTTTCGTAAAAAAAAAAAAGGCTTTGGTATTTATTTCCCCTTTGAGTAGTGTAGGGAAAACCTTATCCTGGCCTTTCGTGAACCAGTAGCCTCAAAGGAAAGCATGTTTATAGCACGATCCTCAGAACTTTGCCCAGGCGACATTCCTTGGACTTGCCCTAGACAGAAATGTGGGGATCTGGAACTTCTCTAAGGAGTACAGGGAGGAGCTAGGGCTTGCACTTGGAGGCTCCCTTGGCTTGTCCACACACTGGCCTCCTGGGATCTCAGACGTTTCTGTGCTCTGAAGCCACATACCTAGAACAGTGCTTTTCAAACTTGACACACATCAGAATATCAGGGAGGACTTGTTAAAATGCAGATTGCTGAGCTCCAAGCCCTGTGTCTCTGATTCAGTAAGTGGACTCAAGAATGTACATTTCTAACAGGTTCTCAAACGATACAGATGCTGCTGGTCTGGGGCCACAATTTGAGAACCACTTTTTTGTGTGTTCATGGATGTGGAGGTCTTGGATTTGTGCCCTAGCACTGGAATAGGACAAATACAGTTTCTGGAGTCAGAGAGATCAAGGTCTAGCCTGAACACCCATGTTTAACTTGAGTGTGATGTTGGGTCAAATAGTCTCCCTCTGAATCTCAATTTCTTCATCCTCAATATGGAAATAATAATATATGTTTCACAAGGTTGTTAGTAATTAACATAAATGCCAAGCACAAAGCACCCCAGCTCTTGGCTATGGCAGTTGGTGTAAGGAAGTGCCCTCTCTAAGCACCCTTCATGAGGGTTAGTGAGTTCTTCCAGGCCTGGTTGAGTGTGCCATCCTATGTAATTAACAGACACAAAGATGGAGTCTATTAAAGATGTAGGCCTTAAATAAAGCATCACAAGAATGGAGAAGCATGAATCCCATGTACTCAATTTTGATATGAGGAC
>CAUYRH010160954.1:0-15359 GCA_963574655.1 Perodicticus potto
AGAGACTCGCTTGAACCCAGGAATTGGAGGTTGCTGTGAGCTGTGATGCCAGAGCACTCTACCCAGGGCCACAGCTTGAGGTTCTGTCTCAAAAAAAAAAAAACTATCTGTATGTTGAAGTATCTCATAATCTTTAAAAAGTAGAGATCATGGCAGCTAGGAGAATATTTTACCTTTAAGTAAAGGAAGCCTTTCCAAGTAGTACACAAAACAGGGAAGCTATGTGAGAAAATAATAATCAAAATCAAAATTTTACATATCAAGTACAAGAAACGAAAATGTTTGTAATTCATTTTACAGAAAGCCTAATTCCACTACAATACTTATTTTTAGAAACTATGTAGGAAAATGAACAATTCAATAGGAAAATGATATGAACAGAGTTTGTAGAAAAATAAATATAAAAGGTTCTTAATATTTATGCCAAATTTCACTGATAGAAAATTTCACTGATTGAAAGGTAAATTGAACCAACTCAAGATATCTCTCACCTTTAAGATTAACAAACAACAAAAAGTTTGAGAATAATGTGTTAATAAGGATTTGTGAAAATAATCATTCTCACACACAGCAGTCGAGTGCAATTAATGCAACCTCTTTGGAAGGCAGGTTGCCAGATCTATCCACATCACAAATGGACATGTATTATAGCCCAGCAATTCTACTTCTAGAATTTTAGCCTAAATTTTGCTTACACATGTGGAAAGAATATGTCAACAAAAATATTTATGGCAACCCTGCTTATAATAGTAAAAAGACTGGGAATAGCTAAAATGTCTATCATTCAAGAAGAGTGAATACTATGAAGCTATAAAAAATAATGATGAGACTATTGTTTTCCAGTCCATAAGTAAGCAGCTTGATAGTCACTATAGCATTTTTTTTTTTTTTTACTGTTTTTGGCCAGGGCTGGATTTGAACCCACCACCTCCGGCATATAGGGCTGGTGCCCTACTCCTTTGAGCCACAGGCACTGCCCTGTCACTATAGCATTTTAACAGCATGTAAAAAGCAGTACATGGCAGGCATGGTGGGAGGTCACGGTGGATCATCACTTGAGCCCAGGAGTTCAAGGCTGGAGTGAGCTACAATTGTGCCATTGCACTCCAGCCTAGGGACTGGGTGAGACCCTGTCTCCATTTAAAAATAATAAACAAACCAACTTTTCTTAGGTCTCTGACAAGGGTAAGGACACAGAGCAAACTGCTTCCCCCAAGATTGGGGGGACCAAGAGGTGAATAGGGGAAATTATCACTTACTGAAGCAGAGGCTCATGAAGAAAACCACATGGGACCAGTGCCATGGTATGAAAACCTGAGCTGTATCTGAGAACTGGTATGGACCCAGTCATAGGGAGACCCACACAATTTTGTGAATTTTACCTCTAAGAACTTGACCAGATTATCACAGTAAATATCAGAGAAGAATCCCCTTATGCTCCCAGCATAGGGAGGGGGAAAGCACTGTTTTGTTTATAATAAATAATACTGTAAAAGAAATGAAAAATGCCTTTGATGGGCTCATTAGTAGACTGGACATGATTGAGAAAAGAATCTCTCAATTTAGGAATATATCAATAGAAAACCCCAAAACTAAAAATCAAAGAGGACAAGACTGATGAAAACAGAATATCCAAGGCCTGGGAAACAACTACAAAAGATGTTAACAGACATGTGATGGGAATATTAGAAGGAGAAGATAAAAAGGAACAGAACTATTGGAAACAATAACAACAGATAATCTTCCCAAATTAATGTCAGGCACCAAAAGACAGACTCCCGAAAACAATGCGCAGCACAAATTGGGTGTGAGGCTACATCTACAATATCTTCACCCATTCGTGCTGCTATTTCAAAACGCCTCAGACTGACTGGATAATTTATAAAGAATAGAAATGTATTTCTCAGAGTTCTGAAGGCTCAGAGTCCAAACCTGAGGCAGCAGCATGACTGGTATCTGGTGAGGGCTGCTCCCTGCATCTGGCTCCTTGTTGCCACATCCTCTGTGCTTACATGGCAGAAGGGACAGAAGGGTACGAGAATATGAACACTGTTTCCTCACGGAGCAGAGAGCATAACAGAGTGAACCCACTTCTTCAAGCCCTTTTATGAGAACCCAACACCACCCATGAGAGCTCTGCCTGTGTCACCTCATCACTACCTGAAGGCCCCACCTCTTTATAAGGCTATCACACTGGCAATTTAGGTTTCAACACACAAATTTCAAATTTTAGGAGGGCATTCAGACCATAGCGCAGGAAAATAATGTTCAAACTATAGAAAATCAAAGGTAAAGAAAAAAAATCCCGACATAAAATGGAGGAGAAACACCTTTACCTATAGAAGAGCAAAGATGAGAACTGCGTGTGTGACTTCTCAGAGACCAGGCAAGCAAGAAGAGAAAGGAGTGAAATATTTAGTGTTGAGAGAAGAAAACCACCGTGCTAGAATTCTAGATCTTACAAAATTATCCCCCAAAAGTGAAGGAGATAATGTTACACATAATTAAAAAATTTAAAAAAAACTCTTTGCTCTGTTTGTAGGGGTGGAATAATAAAGGAGAATTAAAGATTCAGACAAACAAAAATTGAATTTGTTGCCATTGAACTTGCCTTGCGAGAAATATGAAAAGAAGTTCCTCAGGGAGAAGGAACATAATATAGGCCAGAAACTTAGATCTTCATAAAGAAAGGAACAGTTTCGAAGGAAGAATAAGCGAAGATAAAATACGATTTTGTTTTTCTTATTTATAGTTGATATAACAATTTGCTCAAAATAATTATAATAGCATGTATTTGTTTATGCATGGTTATATACATATCATTTATATCAACGTACATATGCTTATATATGTAAAATGAATGATAGAAATGATACAAGGAAAAGGATTAGGATTCTTTTGTTATTATAAAGTACCTACACTACCCATGAAGTGGAACAGTGTTATTTGAAAGTGAGCTTGCATTTGTTGCAAACTTATTTTGCCAACTCTAGGACAACCACTAAAAAAAATTAAAAGAAGTTGAACTGATAAGCTAATAAAGCAGAGACAACAGCATCATATAAAACATTCAATTAAAACAACAAATCACAGGAAAAGTGTGGAGAGCAAAAATAGGAACAAAGAACAAGGGCAACAAATAGAAGACAGTAAGAAATATGGATATTGATCTAACTACATCAGTTATCACTTTGAACATCAGTGATCTAAATGCACCAATTAAAAGGCAGATTGTCAGAATAGGTCAAAACACAAGACACAACTATACTGTCTACAAGAAACACAAATATAAAGATACATACAGATTAAATGCATGGAGAAAAACATACCACACAATTATTAATCAATAAAGTAGGAGTAGATAGATTGATTTAAAATAGTAGACTTGAAAGCAAGGAAAGTTATCAGGAATAAAAAGGATCATTACATAATGGTAAAGGGAAAAATTCTCTAAAAAGATATAATGATCCGGTTCAGTTCTTCCGGTGGAGATGGCTGTGGCCGTGGCGGGTGTTCTGCGAGGGGTCGCCTGCCCCAGGTGGACCAGCTGCCTATCCTCCAGATTGTCCACCATGGTTCTAAAGCTGTTACCCACCACTGGCGTGTGATGCACTTTGAGCGACAGAAGCTGATGGCTGTGACTGAGTATATCCCCCCAAAACCTGTTGTCAACCCCAGATGCCTGCCACCTCCTCCAAGCCCTCCCAAAGAGGAAACAGGCATCATCCGGCTCCTTCGCCGAGAGATAGCAGAAGTCTTCCAAGACAACCGAACAATAGCCATGGGCCAGAATGTGGCTGTGAGTGCAGAGGATAAGCTGCTTATGCGGCACCAACTTTGGAAACACAAGATCCTAATGAAAGTCTTCCCCAGCCAGGTTCTGAAGCCTTTTCTGAAGGAGTCCAAGTATCAAAACCTGCTGCCCCTTTTTGTGGGGCCCAACCTGCTGCTGGTGAGTGAAGAGCCCAGGGTCAAGGAGATGGTCCGGATCTTAAGGATTATGCCTTTCCTGCCGCTGCTAGGTGGCTGTATTGATAACACCATTCTCAGCAGGCAGGGCTTCATCAACTACTGCAAGCTGCCCAGCCTGGCCCTGGTACAAGGGGAGCTGGTAGGAGGCCTCACCCTCCTCACAGCCCAGACCCACGCCCTACTTCAGCACCAGCCCCTCCAGCTGACCACCTTGTTGGACCAGTACATCAGACAGCAACGCGAGGGGGACTCTGTTGTTTCAGCCAGTGGGAAGCCAGATTCTCTTGACCCTGTTGGAGCCTCATAGCCAGGCTGTTGTACCCAGCCCTGCCCATGAACACACTCTGCCACATTGGCTGTCCTGTCCTTCGTGGGAGATGCAGAAGAACTTGGATGGAGGAGTGACATGTGTTACTTGGGCTTCCACTAACAACAACCTCCTCGGGTACGGGGCCACCTGGAGATGCAGAATGGAGGCCACCTCAGAATGGCAGCTGTTAGTCATTGGCTTTGTCTTTATTTTTCCCAACTTGGGACCTGATAGGAACATAGTCTCTCTCAGCTGTCCAAGTCCACAGCAGAGAAGCTGAAAAGATGATGGTCTCATGCCCAGTCTCCTTGTTCACTGTCCCTTGATGCACATATCTGCTCAGGCCACTCCCTCCGTGCACAGCCTGCATCAGTAGCTCAGCTGAACAATCACGCTGAGGATGGCACCCGGTGAGAGCTGACTGAGGGCCAGCTCTGTGTTGAGCGCTGTCCCCGTATTCTCTACTCTTCACCATGTTTAAACATTTCCCAGAGGAGAAAACGAAGGGGCAGAGAAGTTAAATAGCCTGCACAAAGTCATGCATTTAGTAAGGAGCAGATCAGGGACTTGAACCAGGCTGTTTACCCTGAATGCCACATGCTGAATTCCTGCACTAGAGCTTCCTCATGAGGTTACCCAGAGTGGGCCCAGGTGTCCTTTGATGGCATTTCTCTGCCTGTGGGCTGTGCGTGTCATGGAAAGGTTGGGCACACTGTCTGATAAAAAAATGAAATGCATTCTCACACTTCCTCTGCCTACATTCTGACTCTGTCACTTCCCCTTCCTAGAAAATCTTCCCTCCCTCTTCCTTGTACCTGTTCCCGCAGATGGCATCTCTTGGGTGCTTGTCCTATTGAAGGCAGCTGACAGCTGTGTCCACTAGCTAACATGTCTCAGGTGGTTCTGAACAAAAGGGCTTGGCTTGAGGGGAAACTAGGATTCTCTGTTAAGAAGGGCTTCTGGGGCCCTAGAGTAGGAGACCTCATCCAAGTCTTGGGGAACCAGAAGTTCCTAATAAAGGAGATAGGATGCTTAAAAAAAAAAAAAAAAGATAAAATGAACCATAATGTACATGCCTCAAATAACATAGTCTCAAACTACATAAGCCAAAACTGATAGAACCACAAGGGGAATTAGATTACTATACACTAATAGTTGCAGACTTCAGCATCTGTCTCTCTGAAATGGACAGATCCAGCTGACAGAAAATCAGGACATAGGTGAGCTCAACAGCACCATCTATTAGCTAAATAAAGTTGACATTTATAAACTACTTGAGCCAGCAACAGCAGATCACACTTTCTCCTCAAGCCCACATGGAACATTCACCAAGATAGACCACATTTGGGGCCACAAAACACACTTTAAAAGAACAGAAATCACACAGTGTCATCTCAGACCACAATGGAATTATGTGATCAGCAAAAAAATGGTAACTGAAAAATCCCAAGATAACATAGAGATTAAACAACACACTTCTAATCGACACTTGGGCAAATGAGAAATCAAGAAATTTTAAAATACTTTAAACTAAATGCAAATATAAGTTATCAAATTTGTGGATTGCAGCAAAAACAGTGCATAAAAGGAAATTATAGCATTGAATGCATATATTAGAAAAGAAAGATCTAAAATCAGTCATCTAAGCTTCCACCTTAGGAAACTAGAAAAAGAGAAAATTAAATTCAAAATTTGCAGAAGAAATAATAAAATTAGAGAAGTCAATGAAACTGAAAAATAAAGAAGAGAAAAATCAATAAAACATAAAGCTAGTTCTTAGGAGAAAATAATGAATTCAATAAGCTTGTAGCCAGGATAACTAAGAAAATATGAGGGAACACATGAATTACTAACATTAGAAACAAAAGAGGAGACATCACTACAGATCCAGGTCCCATCAACATTAAAAGGATAATAAAAGAATATATGAACAACTCTGCCCATAAATTTTATACCCTAGATGAAAAGGAACAATGCCTTGAATGACACAATCTGCCAAATCTCACACAAAAGAAACAATCTAACTAGGCCTATTATTTATTAAAAAGTAAAATCAATAATTAATAACTTTCCAAAACAGAAAGTGGTAGGCCCAAATGGGTTCGCTAATGAATTCTACCAGACATTTATGAAAGAAATTATACCTATTTTCTACAATCTCGTTCAGAAGATAGAAGCAGAGGGAAGATTTTTTAACTCATTCTATGGTGCCAGCATCACCCTAACACTAAAACAAAAATATTACAGGAAAAACTACAGACCAGCAAAATATTACCAAATAGAATTCAATACTATGTAAAAATAATTATACACCACAATCAATAGAATTTATCCTTGGTATGTAAATCTGGTTTAACAGTCAAACACCAATTAATATAATTATTGGGTGGCACCTGTGGCTCAAAGTAGTAGGGTGCTGGCCCATTATGCCAGAGGTGGTGGGTTCAAACCCAGCCCCAGCAAAAACTTCAACAACAAAAAAAATTAATATAATTATCACATCAACAAGCTAAAGGAGAAAAAGCATTTGATCATATCAATAGAGGCAGAAAAAGCATTTGACAAACCTCTCACTCATTCATGATCAAAATCTCAATAAACTAAGATAAAAGGGAATTTTCTCAACTTGATAAACAATATGAAAAATCCACAGCTAACATCATGCTTAATGGTGAGAAACCAGAAGCTTTCTCACTAAGACAAGAGACCAGCAAGGAGGTCCCTGTCATCACTTCTTTTCAGTATCATACTGGAAGTCCTAGCTGATGCAATAAAACAAGAAAAGGTGGTTGGGCACAGTGGCTCACACTTATAACTCCATCACTTTGGGAAGCTGAGGTAGGAAGATCACTTACGGCCAGGAGTTCAAGACCAGCCTAGGCAACATAGTAAGACTTTATCTCTAGAAAAAAATACAAAAATTAGCCCGCTGTGCTGGTCTGTGCATAGTAAGACCTTATCTCTAGAAAAAATGCAAAAATTAGCCAGCTGTGCTGGTCTGTGCCTGTAGTACTTGGGAGGCTGAGCCAGAAGGATCATCTGAGCTTGGGAGTTGGAGGTTGCAGTGAGCTGTGATCTCTCTACTCCAGCCTGGGTGACAGAGTGAGACCCTGAAGGAGGGAGGGAGAGAGGGAGGGCAAGAAAAGAAAGAGGCACATGTGCACACACACATAAAAGGTGTACCGATTAGGAAGAATGAAACTTTTTTTCTTCACATATGACACAATCACCTGGGCCTAACCATAAAATGCAAAACTATAAAACTTCTGGAAGTTAAGAGAACACCTGGGTGACCTTGGCTATTAATATAGATGAGTTTGGTACCTCATGTGGAAATTTGATCTCCAGTGTTGGAGGTGGGGTCAAGGAGGAGGTGTCTGGGCCAGGTGGACAGATCCCTCATGCCCAGCTTGGTGCCCTCCCTGTCACAAGGACTGAATTCATGCTCTATTAGTTCATGTGAGAGCTGGTTGTTTAGAAAAGCATGGGAATCCCCTACTCTCTCTAGCTCCTTCTCTTGCTATGTGACACACCTGCTCCTCCTTCACCCTCCGCCTTGACTGGAAACTCCCTCAAGCCCTCACCAGAAGCAGATGCCAGTACCATGCCTCTTGAATAGCCTGTAGAACCATGAGCAAATTAAAATTATTTTCCTAATCAATACCCACCTTCAGGTATTCCTTTAAAGCAATGCAAAACGGACTAAGGTATGCTGATAACTTTTTAGACACCACACCAAAGGCACAATCCATGAACGAAATAACTGATAAAATGAACTTCATTAACATTAAAAATCTTCTGCTCTGTGAAAGGATATCAAAAAAATAAGAAGACAAACCACAGATGAGGAGAAAATATTTGCAAAAGGCACATCTTATAAAGAATAGTGAAGAGGGACTTTACCTAACCAATGCAAGCATTGTGACCTAGTTCTTTGTGCCCTCAATTAACCTGAAACAATAAAAAAAAAAAGAATAGTTATTCAAAATAAATAAAGAACCCTTAAAACTCAACAATAAGAAAACAGCTTGGGGCTCGGTGCCTATGGCTCAAGTGGCTAAGGCTCCAGCCACATACACCTGAGCTGGAGGGTTCGAATCCAGCCTAGGCCTGCCAAACAACAATGACGGCTGCAACCAAAAAATAGCTGGGCATTGTGGCAGGCACCTGTGGTCCCAGCTACTTGGGAGGTAGAGGCAAGAGAATCGCTTGAGCCCAGGAATTAGAGGTTGCTGTGAGCTGTGATGCCACAATACTCTATCCAGGGTGACAGCTTGAGGCTCTGTCTCAAAAAAAAGAAAGAAAGAAAGAAAACAGCTTGGTTTAAAAATGGGTCAAAGACTTTAACAGAAACCTCACCAAAGAAGATATAGGGATGGAAAATAGGCATATGAAAAATGCTCCGTATCACATGTAATAAAGGAAATGGAGATTGAAATAACAGTGAGATACTACTCCATACCTATTAGAATGGCCAAAATCTAGAACACTGACACCATCGAATGCCGGTGAACACATGGGTAACAGGAACTCTCATTCACTGCTGGTGGATGCAAACACCACCACAAGACACCACATTGAAGATTCCTCCATGTCTTGACATGCCTGATAACTAATTGTTTTTAATGTTGAATAACATTCCATTGTCTGGATGTACCTCAGTGTATCCATTCACCAACTGAAGGATATCTTAGTTATCTCCTGTCTTCCAAGGTGGCAAACTGGTACAGCCACCTTGGAAGACAGTTTAGCAGTTTTTTACAAAACTAAACATAATCTTATCAAATAATCCAACAATCATACTCCTTGGTATTTACCCTACAAAGCCGAAGAGTCATGTCCACGTAAAAACTTCCACATAGATGTTTACAGCAGCTCTATCTGTACCAAAACATCCCAAAACATGGAGATAACTAAGATATCCTTCAGTTGGTGAATGGATACACTGAGGTACATCCAGACAATGGATTCAACATTAGAAAGAATTAAGTTATCAGGCATGTCAAGACATGGAGGAATCTTCAATGTGTATTTCTAAATGAAGAAAGAAAATGATACATGTAGTATCATTCCAAATGTATGTATGACATTCTGGAAAAGGAAAACTATGGAGATGATAAACCTATCAGTGGTTGCAGGAGTGAGAGGTGATGGAGAGGCAAAGCACAGAGGATTTTTAGGGTAGCAAATACTCAATATAATACTATAATGGTAGAAAAGTGCCATTATACATTTGTCCAAATGCATAGAAGGTACAACAGCCAGAGTGAACCCTAAGGCAGATTTTGGACTTTGGTGATGATGTGTCAGTGTAGGTTCATCAGCTATAACAAATGTGCCCCTCGGTGGGAATGTCAGCAGTAGGGGAGGGCAGAGAGTAACTGCACCTTCCTCTCAATTTTGTTGTGAACCTAATACTGCTCAAAAAAAAAAAATCTTTAAAAAAACTCAAAACTATATGCCATTTTAAAAAATGAGATTCTTCATGTGCTGGTATGAAAAAAATTACCAAGATATATTGATAAATGGGAAAAAACTAGCATAATAAAAACAATATACATATATGCTGGCATTTGCTTAAATGCTAAATAAGCTTAAAGTCTCTAGATGTACACACAAGAAACTAGTGACACAGGTTGCTCAGGAAGGAAACGCTGACTGAGTTCCTGTGTGCTGATTTTTGTTCCTTTTGGAAAGATGTGCTGATTTTCGTTCCTTTTGGAAAGATGTTTGGAGAACACTTACAGATCTAAAAATAGACCTGCCATTCAACCCTACAATTCCTCTACTAGGTATATATCCAGAAGACCAAAAATCACATTATAACAAAGATATTTGTACCAGAATGTTTATTGCAGCCCATTTCATAATTGCTAAGTCATGGAAGAAGCCCAAGTGCCCATTGACCCACAAATGGATTAATAAATTGTGGTATATGTACACCATGGAATATTATGCAGCCTTAAAGAAAGATGGAGACTTTACCTCTTACATGTTTACATGGATGGAGCTGGAATATATTCTTCTTAGCAAAGTATCTCAAGAATGGAAGAAAAAGTATCCAATGTACTCAGCCCTACTATGAAACTAATTTATACCTTTCTTATGAAAGCTATAACCCAATTATAGCCCAAGAAGGGCAAAGGGGAGAGGCAGAGAGGGGAGGGGAGAGGATGGGTGGAGGGAGGGTAATTGATGGGACCACACCTACAGTGCATCTTACAAGGGTACATGCGAAATTTACTAGGGGTAGAATACAAATATCTTAACACAATAACTAAGAAAATGCCGTGAAGGCTATGTTAACCAGTTTGATGAAAATATTTCAAATTGTATATAAAACCAACACATTATACCCCATGATTGCATTAATGTACACAGATATGATTTAATAAAGAAAAAAAGAAAAAGGAAAGGAAAGGTGATGAAAAAGCAAAGCGAAGAAAAAATATTAAAAAGTCACCATAGTTAAAATTATGAGGCACTGACCCTTGTTTAGATGAATAAATGAAACTGAACCGGGGGCGAGCAAGATGGTGAATCAAGAAGAACAGCCAAGCTCTCCTAGAACAACTGAGAAACAAGTTAGCCAGACAGTGCTTGGCATGGAGATTTTGCCTGGAGCTGTGGCTCAGAGTTGTGCTACGAGGTGGTGGGGTGCTGGTTGCTGTGCATGAACCAGAGAAGCCAGGGTGGAGCTCTGACACACTATGCGAGCCAGTGGGAGCCTCAGGCTGGAGCCACTGGCTCTATGGCAGGGGTCATGGACGTGAGGCAGCCTTTTAGCAGTTTTTGGTTCTTGGAGGTAGCTGCATGTTGAGTGGGAAGCCTGGAAGCGTGGGTGCACCCAAAAGATATACAGCAGCCAGATGTGAGGGCTGGTTGGAGCAGAACTGCCACTGGTTTGGCAGCAGTAGAGATGGCCATTCCGGGAAGGTCCTGGCAGCAAGGGGTTGGCCATTTTGGAAAGGTCACGAGAAGGACATGAGGGCAAACCTCCTACAGGGACACAGCCTTCTTAGTTCCACCTGCTTGGGATCAGGACCTCCAACCATGACAGGCTTAGGGAGTCCTGCACTCCATGGGGACTGTTGTCTGGGGACATGGTGAGACATGCCTCTGAAGGATTCTGTGGAGAGATCTGAGTTCACAACCTGGTGGAACCTGAATGCTGAGGAAATAATCAGGCGATCACTGGGGACAATTAAGTTGGGAAACAGATCTATGCCTGGAAACTAGACAGAGGTTACCAGCTGTGTTGTCCATCCTCCCAAAACTACAGTGCCACCTGGCGTCCTGTCAATATATTGCAACACAAATATATTCCTACTAAAGTCGTACCCTCCTGCCACATATATATGATATATATATATAGTTTTTTAAATTATTTTTTCTTGTTGTTAGTATTTTTTCTTTTTTGTTCATTTGTTCCTGAGGTTGCTTATTTTGGGGTATTAGCACTTTTCATTATTTTGTATTGATGTGTTTTGTTTCTTGCTTATTTGTATGGTTGGTTCTTTTCTTCTATTTTTACTTTCATCAAGAAGAAAGGTTCCTGTATTATTTGATATTTTAGCCTCATTTATTCTCTCTCCCTATTTCACTTCTGTACAATCTCTCTTTGGATAGAGACTCTTCTACATTTCTCATCTCTCCCACATTAATTGCTTCTGCAGCAGCTAAGATATCCCCTCCCTTTTTATTGTCTTTCTCCTTTCTTTCTTCACTCCACTTCCCTGTTTTGCTTCTATTAAATACAACAGTATGTTTAATTTCCTTTAATCTTTTTTTTATCTTATTAATATTTCTGTTTTCTTTCTCTCTTTTTTCTTTTCTTTTTTTGCTGAGAGCTGGTGGGACACAGCTGTGGTCTGGTTCAAGGGGGCTAAGAGACCCTTCTATCTCTGGCCCTAGGAAGATAGTACTGGCAAGACCATGCTGCAGAATTTTTCTATTTCATTTTTATTCTTACTAGTTTTTCCTTATTGTTTTTTGTTTTTGCCTAGTTTGGGCAGAGGAAGACTCTGGCTCCATTCAGGCTGGCAAGGAGAGCCTGATTTCAAGCAACCCTCCCAGTCCAGGCCCCTCAAAACCCTTAAGTTACAAGCATGGCCACACCACCATGCTAATCAATACAATACCATTTCTTTCATCACTGTCAGCCTCTCTTCCTGACCTCTTCTCCCATTCTTTTAAGTTTTTTTCTGTTATTCCCCCTTCCCTTTATTTGCTTCTTTTTCTTTTCTTTTACTTGTTCCTTCTTTGTTCCTCTTTCTTTCTTTTCCCACTGTTTCTTCCTGCTCTTTCCTTACCTTGCTCCTCATTTTGGCCTCACACCAAGAGGACTCCTCATCACCTAAACTCTGAGACAAGGTAATTTGAAGCAAAGGAGGAAGTGAGAAGGAAAAAGGAGAATAAGGAACTGAACAAGAAGAAAGCACACATGAGGAAGAACCAATAGAAAAATTCAGGTATCATGAAAAACCAAAGTAGAGCAACAGAAGACTCCTCTTATAAAGAATTAATGGATCTGACAGAAAGGGAATTTAAAATATGGATGATTAGGATAATAAAGGGGCTGAATGAGAAAAGGGAAAAACAGAACCAAAAGTCGGATGAGAGATATGTAGAATATAGAAAGGACGTGGCAGAGCTTAAGAAAATAAAGGAGACAATCAGAGAATATAAAGATGCAGTAGAAAGTATCAAAAATAGATTAGACCACAGAGAAGAAAGAACATCAAATCTAGAAGATAAAGTCTTCAAGTTAGCGCAGGTAGTTACAGAGGCAGAAAAGTTGAGAGAGAAGGCAGAGCAGGCACTTAGAGACCTGTAAGACTCCATGAAGCACTCAAACATACGGATCATAGGAATCCCAGAAGGGGAAGGAGATTATCCCAAAGGTATGGAAGCTCTACTGGAGACTATCATAAATGAAAACGTCCCAGGTTTTACTAAAGATCCTGACACATTCCTTTCAGATGGGTATCAAACCCTGGATCATCTCAACTCTAACAGATCCTTTCCAAGACATATTGTCATGAACCTGTCCAAAGTTAAGATAAAGGAGAAAATTCTATAGGCAGCTAAGGAGTAAGTGCCAATTGACCTACAGGAGCAGAGCCATTAGGATGACAGCAGACTTTTCAACTGAAACTTTCCAAGCCAGAAGAGCATGGTCATCCACCTTCAATATCCTTAAAGAAAATAATTTTCAGCCCATATTTCTGTATCCTGCTAAACTTAGCTTCAAAATTGATGGAGAAATGAAATCATTTATGGATATACAAGCACTGAGAAAATTCACCACAACAAGACCAGCTCTACAGAAAACACTTAGACCTATTCTCAGTTCTGAACACCACAACGGACCACCACCAAAGTAAACATCTAGAAACCAAAGGCCAAAACTTAACTTCCACAATGCCACAAAGGATAAAACTACACAACAGACTATCTCATAAGAAGATGAATAGAATTCTACCGCACGTATCAATACTAGCAATAAATGTCAAGGGATTTAATTCCCCACTGAAGAGGCTGGCTGATTGGATAAAGAAGCACAAGCCATCCATATGCTGTCTCCAGGAGACACACCTAGCTCTGAAAGACAAATCAAGACTCAGGGTTAAGGGATGGAAAACAGCATTTCAAGCAAATGGAAATCAGAAGAAAGGAGACATTGCACTCTTAATCTCAGATACAGGTGGATTCAAAGCAACTACAGTTAAGAAAGACAAAGATGGACACTTCATATTGGTCAAAGGAACAATACAACAAGAAGACATCTCAGGCCAACCACGGTGGCTCAAACCTGTAATCCTAGCACTCTGGGAGGCTGAGGCAAGTGGATTGCTTGAGCTCAGGAGTTTGAAACCAGCCTGAGCAAAAGTGAGGCCCCATCTCTACTAAAAATGGAAAAACTGAGGTGAGAGGATAGCTTGAGCCCAAGAGTTGGTTGCTGTTAGCTGTGATGCCATGGCACTCTACCCAGGGCAACAGCTTGAGACTCTGTCCCAAAAAAAGAAAAAGAAAATACATCTCAATTTTAAATATTTATGCACTTAATTTAAATACTCCCAGATTTATGAAACACACCTTGAGGGGACTGAGCAAAATGATTTCCCATATCACCATAATATTTCGGGACTTCAACACCCCTCTGACAGAACTGGACAGATCCTGTAAACAGAAACTAAACAAGGATACAAAGAACTTAAACATGACCCTAGAACAAATGAGATATGGGATTTATAGGCATATACAGAACATACCATCCCAAAGCAAAAGAACATACTTTTTCTCATCAGCTCATGGCACATACTCCAAAATAGATCACAACCTAGGATACAAATCAAACCTCAGCAAAATTAAAGGAATAGAAATTATACCATGTCTCTTCTCAGACTACAAGGCTATAAAGGAGGAACTCAACTCCAACAAAGACATCATCCCTACACAAAGGCATGGAAATTAAACAACTTTATGCTAAATGATAGTTGGGTTGAGGAAGAAATAAAAGAGGAAATTGTTAAATTCCTCAAACATGACAAAAATGAAGACACAAGTTACCAAAACCTGTGAGATATAACAAAAGCAGTCCTAAAAGGAAAATTTATTGCACTAGATGCTTACATTCAAAAACCAGAAAGTGAACACATCAGCATACTCACAAACCATCTTATAGAACTGAAAAAAGAAGAACAATCTAACCTTAAATCCAGCAGAAGAAAAGAAATACTCAAAATTAAATCAGCAATTAATGAAATTGAAAACAAAAAAAATCATTCAGAAAATTAACAAAACAAAAAGTTGGTTTTTTGAAAAAGTAAATAAAATAGATAAACCTTTGGCCAGACTAATTACAAACAGAAAGGTAAAATCTCTAGTAACCTCAATAAGAAACAATAAATGGGGCTCAGCACCTGTGGCTCAACAAGCTAAAGTGCCAACCACGTACAACTGAGCTGGTGGGTTCGAATCCAGCCCGGGCCCACCAAACAACAATGATGGCTGCAACCAAGAAATGGCCAGGCATTGTGGTGGGCACCTGTAGTCCCAGCTACTTGGGAGGTGG
>CAUYRH010160956.1:0-33493 GCA_963574655.1 Perodicticus potto
ACAACGGCTGCAACCAAAAAACGTCCGGGCATTGTGGCGAGCACCTGTAGTCCCAGCTACTTGGGAGGCAGAGGCAGGAGACTCGCTTGAGCCCAGGAATTGGAGGTTGCTGTGAGTTGTGATGCCACAGCACTCTATCCAGGGTGACAGCTTGAGGCTCTGTGTCAAAAAAAAAAAAAATACTACCTTTCTCCTCTCAAGTTTTATGAAATGGTTTTATTCCAACAGGATACACAATCTAATGAGGTTTTCTAGGCTTCTATGTCTTTCTCAAAATGCTTTGCAAAACTGAGTAATAATTGCAAGGTAGTCACTGCTTTAGGAGTAGCTGGGTCCTGAACACACCTCCTCCCAGCTTAGCGACTGGCAGAGAAGAGGTCTCTTTCCAAACAGTCCAGCAAACAGCCTCAGAGCAGGGATTCATGTGTTCATCCTGGACCCATCACCACAACCACAGGTGACCTGGTGCTCTATCTGATAAGTATCTGATCAGAGTCCCATGCCCGACTTTCTCTGTCCTCTGCACCCCCAGACCACAACCACTGAGAAGGGCAGAGACAGGAATCCTCAAAGAAAAATCTCAATGTGATGTTGTTGATACAAAAGGAAAAGAGGATAGGAAATAGGATGCGGATGAGGCCAAAGGATAATAGCCTCTAAACCAGTGGTTCTCAACCTTCCTGATGCTGCGGCCCTTTAATACAGTTCCTGTGGGTCGTGACCCACAGGTTGAGAACCGCTGCTCTAAACTCTTCAAACCCAGAGAGGCCTAGAGAAAAGGAACCATTTTGGGGAGGAAAGATTCATTTAAATTGTTGAAAGTAATTTGCGCCATCCATCTGGAGGGTCTTGAGAGACAAATCAAAAAGATAGTTTTCTCTCCAAACCTGAGAGCCTATGTTGTCCGGTCTCTGTCTGTCATCCTGTGTGGGCTGCGGGTTTGCCTATGAAATCACGTTCAATGTGGATACCAAGCAAGACTACAGAGCTCAGTTTTGAGGCGTGCTGTTTTCAAGTCTGTACGCATCTGGGTACGGGACGCAGGACTAGCTGCTGCAGGCTGAATAGTGTTCCCTGAAAATTCCTATTTCAAAGCCCTAACTCTCGGTACCTCAGTGAGAACAAGACCAAACTCTACAAAACTTTGGAGACACACAAAAATCAAGAAACGTAAAATCCACATGGATGAAAACAAATGAAGCCCTCCCAGCAACACTGATAAGCCAAGCAAGTTGAAACTCACCCGGGTGAATCAGAAAGAATTTTTGTCGACTGTGTTTCTCAGAAGTGAAATAATGGATCGTAATGTAATCTATAGGAGTGACCTAAATAGTTTCACTGCGATGTCATTAGTCTAGGTAAGGTCATTACGGTGGGCCCTAATCCAATGTGACTGGTGTCCTTGTAAGAGGGGAAATGTTGGCAACAGACAGACACACAGACATGGAGAACACGACATGAAGATGAAGGTCAAAGACAGGGTCATGACAAGACAAGTTGTGTCAGACATGACCGCAAACCATCAGAAGCTTAGGGCAGAGCAACAAAAAGATATTCTTTTGGAGCCTGGAGAAAGACTCAACCCTGCTGACATTCTGATCATGGACTTCTGGCCTTCCAAAGTTGGAGCTAATAAATTTCTTTTGTTTTAAGCCTCCCTATAGGTGGTTCTTGCCTACAGAAACTCTAACAAATTAATATTCCCACTCAGGAGATGTGGGCCTAGATGTGAGATGAATAGATTCTCAGGGTCAAGATGCTAACACTTAACCTAGTGATGACTGTCCACTGCTGTAAGCCTTTCCTCTCCTGCTCCAAAATGTCATTGTTGTTGTCATTATTATTATTATCAGTTCCACAGCACACATCCCCTGGTCCAAGTTGAATTGAAATGGGACAGAGTGAGGTTATTATATAAGACCTGGTAACATTTAACAGCTGCGTATGAACTGCTAGTCTGTGTCAGCGGTCCTCACAACCAATTTATGAAAAAGAAAACAACTAGAGAAAGTCAGCTAATACGAGCAACCTGCACAATGAGGGTTTTGCAGAATACCATTAAATTGTCACAGACCAATTCTTTCCACAATTGTGTACGATGATTCTGTGTTGTTAACCCAAACCAGGAAAAATAATCTCCTTATGCAAAATGTATGCGATTAATAAAAGATGAACATTTTTATTCAGATGTTCTTGCCCTTCTGAACACTAATTATATTTATTCCTTTTTATTCATGCAGAGGCTTTTTATATAAATGCAATCATGGTTTAGTAAATGCAGAACCATTTGTTGAACAGCAATGCTGATCACATCTATTCAGTTGTGACTTGCAAAGCAGTTTGTTAAAATGGGTTTTGCACCAAGGTTTACCCAATGAATTGAATCTGTGACAACAGAATAAGGTCATATGCACACCAGGTACTTTCAAAAATCCTCTTTACATACTATCAGCCTATGTTGCTGGAAAAATTTCTTGTCTCAAAGTTAATGGGTGGAAGAGGGTCAGGATGGTGGTAAACAAAGAAGCACTTTGAAAGAAAATCCACAAAGACTTTTTGCAATGGCTTCTTTACTTTCTGATTTGCATTGGTCAAAAAAAGAAGTGAAAGCTTCATCCTCACAGAAATAGCTTCAGCCAGAGAAGATGGCTTCCAAAGATCCCTGATGCAATTTCTTGTTAACACTGCAATCATATAGCAAAATGCAATGTTCACAGCCATCCATCTGCATCAGCTCCTGCGCCTGTGAACTCCGTGAGAGGAAGCATCTGCAAAGAGGGCAGTGAGTGTTGTACACAGATTGTTCATGATGCCTAGAAATGCTTAGGAGGTAAATGGTTTATCTGTGGCATCTTACACTGTGTACCGTGTATACATAAATGGACAGAGGGAACTATAACAAGATATTCAATCTCCCTTGAAGAAATTCAGGAGATGCTACCCCCAAATGTGACACTTAGGTATGCTGATTATTTGAGCCAAGGGCTCCTGGGGAACAATGGACAAAAGCTTTCTCTGACTTTCTCGTATCTGTCCAAAGACAAATCCTGCAATAGGAACTCAATTGTCATGAATCCCCTTCCTTGGAAGGAGATCTTATCAAACGGGGAATATTAACTTGGATCACAGGACACTGGAGATCAACAACCCCAGACAGACTGTCACCTGTTCTGAGGGCCTCTCCAATAGAACTTGTATTTTCCGGGAAACTTCTTATCTGCATAACAAGACAACCTTAACATTTCCTCCCCTCCCACAACCTGTGGCCCCACCATCCCTCAGAAGCCCCAAGTCCCTGTTCCTTTTTGTAGCCCAGGATGTTATTTAATCATTTGGTCCTTCTTCCAGTCTTATTTTGGGGGGGACTTCCTCCCCTGCATAGCTACATAATCAAATATGCTTTTTCTCCTGTTGGTCTATCTTATGTCAATTTAATTGGTAGCCCAGCCAAGGAACTTAGAAGGATATAGGGAAGCACCCTCGCACCCTATTTTCTGGTTTCAAAACTCATTTGTAATTAATCTCATCTCTTTGACTTCATTCTTTTTATTGAACCATATTGTGCAAGAGGCTCACCAAGGAGGTTTCTCATTTGAGCCCATCTCCCTCGGGGCCTCACTTAAAAGCTCCTCCCTAATCTTTCCATTCCTGGTACTTGGACACTTGCAAATGAAGAAAAGTGTTTTATTTTATTTTACTTTCCTCTTTTTTCAGAGAGTGGTTGCAAGCACCAATTTACATTGCCTTTCAGAAATGTGTCTGATTTTTATCCAGACCTATAAAGAGAAAAATTCAGGACAAAGGAGATTTCTGCTTCTGGCTAAAGTCAGGTCATTGATATTGGATGGAAGTTTCAGGATCAAGTCAGCAAGATTCACAGTAGGTTAATTGCCAACCTCCTAGTTTACAACTAGCACATTTATTTTTTTTTTACAGTAATTGTTTAAATGACATATTTTTCTTTCACAGACATTTACACATGATCACACCATTATAGACCAACAGATCTCAACAGTGTTAAAATGAACACTTTTAATGTTTGGAGAATTTCTTTGCCTTTCTTAGTAAGTAACCTGAGAGAGTAACTCAAGCTACAGATCAGGTAATCACTGTGACCTAAGTTCTATGGTAGCTGATATATAAATATCCACCAAGATTTTTATTATCTCTCTTAAATGGCATAGAAGACTAGGCCTGTTTTCTCTCCTTTTGTGCAATACACTCAACATATCAAGCTTCAGAGTTTACCCCTTAGAAGCTCGTGGCTGGTGTCTGGTAAAGGTGGTTGCACACCTGCTTCCCTTCTGGGAGGCTGGAATTTTAGTACCTCCCAGAGAGAGGGTGCTGTGTGAACAACCCTGGGCAGGCAATTTCTAATGGGCTTCCCTGCTGGGAATGATACATTTCACCCACGTTGTCACATTTCATTGCTGAGGAATTAATTGTGTCCTGTATGGCTCTCCTAGAAGAGGACTCTGGAAGCTTGGGCTGATCTCCCCCAGACGTCACTGCTCAGATCCTTTCCTTTGGTTCATTGTTTTATATCATCTTGTTACATAGTATGACTACATGCTGAGTCCTGAGGGTACACCTAGTGAATCATGAGATCTGGCAGTGACCTTGGGAATCACTAATCCGTCTGTCAAGCTCACCCTCACAAGAATTTTTTTTATTAATCTGCTAACTGGAGCTTTTGACCTCTGTTTATAGTAATAATTACGAGTCTGAAGTTAATATAAGAAATGGAGAAGGAATGTGGGAGGAATTTTAGTTTTCTGTTTCCCACTAAACATTTCCCAAGTAAGTAAAACACAAAACCCAAACTCATGTCTCAGCAAATGTTATGCTCACATTTGCAAAATGCCGTGGTACCTGCTGACCCATCAAGCAAATGTCTTACTGGCCTTGCCTTCCTACAATATTGTGCAGTATTGTGGTCAGGGGTATAAAATTTCGAGTCATCCAGGTCCTAAGGTCCAGTCCAAGCTTCACTTCTTCCCATGTGAGATGAGTTATTGAAAGTCTTTAGCATTTCATTACTCTGCGGCAAATTATTACTAGTTTCTACCCCACTGGGTGGTCATAAAGATTCATCAGACCATGATGTAAAGGACTTAGTACAGTCCTGGACACTAGATAATTCTCAGAAAATGTCATTGTTGTTGTCATCATTATTACTATTATTACTTATCAGCTCCACAGCACACAGCCCCTGGTCCAAGGTGAATTGTCAGAGTGACATGAAAGACCTATGTTCACAAAGCTTGCCTTCCTAGACCAAGGAGTCACCAACAAGAGAGCAAAGACTACATACATCATTTGACAACAAAAGTGTATCAAATGTTGAATCATTGCAAACAGGATTTCAAAAATCACCTTTTCATTTGATAATTCTCAATCATTCTCGGGATTCCATTTGGAAAAAGCCTGGCGGAATTTCTTGGTTTATTAAGATAAATGGAGGGCAGTTAGTCAGGATTTTGCTCAAGTCGACAACAGTTATAAATTTATGAGAATGGGGAATGGGCAATATTGCCAGATCTTAGACAGGTCTCCACTGTGGAGAAATTGAAGAATTATTACCTCCAAGGAGCATTCAAAAGGCCTGAAAATAGAGTGGCAAGTGCCATCTCTTATCCAGTATGACAGAGGGACATCAGGTGGCATTTCATTCACTTGGACAGACAGAGACAAATGGTATTCTGCATCCAACATATCGAAGGGACTATGAACTCTGCTGTAAGACTGATCTTTGTTCACATCTGGCTCCATGACTTTCCAAATCTGGGACGTTGACAAATCATTTCCCTCACCCCCTCCATCATCATAAGAGGTTGATAAAAGTGATAATTAAGCTATTATTTGTGAACTTGCTGACTTGGTTCTGAAACTTCGCTATTGTCAATGCCCTGACCTACTTGTTCGCATCTTATGTGCACTTTTGGTATAATCTTGTGTCATTTGCATTTGAATTCACTTTTAGATGATTAATGCTAGTGTTATTTTTCATTCTTAAATTGGCTCAAATTGTTGGGAAACTCTCAATAGGAAGTAATTAATGTCATGACAAATAATAGTGCTAGAAGCTTAAGTAGTCCTTTCATCCATGAGTACACTGAGCTCTCTGTTATCATGGGTTCCTTACTTTGTTCACATGCGCATACATTGGATTTTTGACTTTCAGCTTTATCCTGCCCCCTTCTCTGGATAGAGAGAAAGGAAAACTCATTGCTTTTTTCTTCGTGAAACTCTACAGACAAGATCCATGGAAGTTGGCTCAGATTGTGAGAGGTACTGGCTGTACTGGCCAGATGGGGATTTTTTTGGAGAAAGTGAAACACATCCACTTTTGTTATAATTATAAGAAAGCTTTGCATTTTCATACAGGATTTTGTTATATAAAGATCATTTCAATATCTTCAGTTACTTTTTAAGTGAAGGGGAAGGAAACACCTATTTTTCTCAATGTCTGCATTTAAAATGAGGACAATTCAGGAAAACGTATATAAGAGTCAGAGAGTCTCCAATGGAGTCTATGATATAGAAGTTCGATTGACTTTTGTATGTTGATCTCATACTCTGCGATCACCTTCAAGTAGTTTACTAGTCCTTGTAGCTTTTCTATAAATTCTATGTATTTTTTTATAAATGATTGTGTGGTCTGCAAATAAAGACAGTTTTAATTTAGATGTTGTTTATTTCTTTTTCTCACCTTACTGTACAGGCTAGGGTGCCTAGAACAATATTGGGAAGAAGAGGGAAAAGTGGATATACTGTTTTGTCCATGTTCCTATTAACTCTGGCTTATCATAGATGCCATTTATCAAGCTAAGAAACTTTCTCGTTTGCTGGGGGTTTTGGTCAGGATTAGGTTTTGGATTTTGTCAAACACTTTCTGTGCATCTATTGAGATGATCATCTGTCTTTTTTCTTTTAGTTTGTTAATCTATTGAATCACATTGATCGATTTCCATATGTTAAACCAACCTTGCATTCTGGCGATAACTCCACTTTGTCATAATGCATTTTTCTTTGTTACATATTGTTGAAATTTTTGCCTCTGTTTCTATGTTTTTGCACTTGTAAGGCACATTTGTCCTGTAATATTTGCATATTTTAATATTTGTAATATTCTGGTATCAGAAAAATACTAACTAGACTCATAAAATGAGTTTCAAAGTATTTCCTTCTCACAGACAGGCAGTCACTAGCACTCAGCTGTATATTCTACACAAACCTTCAGAGTTCTTTCTCTGTGCAATTCTTTGTACTCTGGAACTCTGCAAATCTTCCCAAGCCCTTCAAGCTCTACATTGTTCCTCCTTCTCTGTATCACGATTTGGAATCTCTCTGCAAACAATAAGCTAGAGCAAATGATAATAGAGCTCATCTCATTTGTTTCTTGTTTCTTGTTGATCACTGTTCTTCATTGCCTCATGTCCAATAGCCTAAAAATCATCATTCCATATACATATTTTAGTTGTTTCAGAAGAGAGGGTAAGTATTAATTTTCTTACTTTGTCTTGATTACAAGATGATTCAGGGTCCAGGATTTTGAGCCTCAGATGCCTTTTTTTCTTGAATTAACATTCTTCTTATTTTGAGTGCTCCAGAGTCTGAATACCCAAAAATGGGAAGGGTTATTAGATGAAAGGAAATGCTTAGAAAAAATATCAGTTAATGTTTCAAATGTAATTCCAGCACAAATGTCTTTTATTTTCACACTTCCATTTTAATTAGAGAGCCAAGTTATACATATAGAAATAAGCAACATTCCTATAATGCTTCCCTGTGATACACATGGGGAAAGTTCTCAGAGGCTACTATATGATTTTGCAATAGATTTACATGAATTAAGATCGTTTAGAAAAGTCCTCTCACCTAACCTGCTCTCTCCTCTTCAGCTGTACAAGTTTGTAAAGCAGTGTTTGTAGAAAGTATTTTCTAGTGCCAACATTATATGATTCTATATTTATGCTTTAATTAGCATTGCTAAGTAATAACAGTTTTAATAAAACCAGAAATGTAGACAAAACTGACAGAGTGGACTGGATTATCTGTTGCAGGATTAGCTATGTATTTCTTATAAAAAGGTTCTCAAACCTGCAATAACAATCCAGCACACATGTTCAGGGCACTTTACAGTGACAACAGTAAGTTAGGCCTGTGTGGTGGTCATTGTTGGTCATTGTTGTTTACCTCCCAGCAATTGTTATCTCCTTTTGCCCCCACAAGAATCCAAATCTTGCTCATATATCTACTCCCTTTACCCTAAACCATTCACCTTAGGTTAGCACATCCTAAACTGTAGGTATTGGTATAACCGTAATCTCATTGACATGGATTGGTTCATACATCAGTAGCTGACTTTGTATTTGCCAAGATGAAAGAAGTTCTGTTGGAAAACCCTGGGTGAAAATTGTCCTAATTCCATAGATAATCATCAGAAATAAATGGCTTTTCTTGTCCCCAAGGATATTATGTCTGATGCTGATACAGCAATCCTGCACCTGCTGAGGATGAGAGACACGCCAGGATATAGATGAGAGAACAGGAGAGTAGCTAGTCCTTTGGGACATCATCACTGAGCTTCTGCATCAACCACCTCCATAGTTGTTACAGGTGAGTTCTGTCGTTGAACATGAGAAAGTTCTTTTCTGTTTAAGATGATTTGAGTTGAGATTATACTGCTTTATTTGAAATTATTCTGTTATGTACATATCGGTACCTTTCTCATTTATAGAAATGAATCTGAGACATCTGTCTGACCCAACACAGCTTATAAGTGATCGATCTAGGAATAAAACTTAGTTTTTCAGGCTTCAAGACTATTGGAGACCAGAGGGGAAGGAAATCAGAAGCAAAATCTTTAAATAAAATGGTGGTGAATGACTGAAACAAAATTGCACTATGTGCTGGTAGGTTTTTTTTTTTCTTTAGAGGAATGGATAACATCCAATCCTTTATCCTATCTTTTTCTTAGGCTTCAATCAGTCTCTCATTCCAGCTGTTAGATTGAATTCTCAGGAACAAGGTAAATTGAAAAATGGGACTTTAACATTTTTTTCTAAAAAGAAATTAATGTTCACTCACATTCTAGCCTTTCCTTTGATATCTCTATTATTCGTTGGTTTCTAGGGGCTGACTTTAAGAATTTTTGACCCATGTTTAACTGTGGTTCACAGACGTGACTTATACAGCCCACAGATTGTTTTGAAAACATCAAGCCCTTACTTTTACACAGAAACAATTATAAATGGAATGATTATGAGGTTTCCTTTTAGACAGAATGTGAACCCCCCTTACACTCCATTAGTCTTCAGGGTCTTCTAATAAGCCACTTGCTGGCTTCCCTAGATCTATTCCTATCTGAGTTCTCTACTTGTCTATGTCATTTCAAATCAGAATTCTATTCATCTTTTCCTGGTTCCAGAAATTTACAGTCACCATATAGGTGATATAGTGAATTCTTAATTCTATGAATGCTCACATACTTGTGGAGTGGCAAATTCAACCTGACATACAGAATTGGACTGGACAATTCTTTTGTTTTATTCTCTGGGATAGAAAATTCAGAAATATTCTGTATGTGTGTTAAGGTGAGGGATAGGGCAGTTGATTAACAATAGCTGAACATATTTGTGAATCGACATGTTTTCAAAGAAATGTATATAATGACTGAAGGAAAATTAAGATTTGAGCAAAATAAAAATTATTGCCTTATGATTTTTAATTGTTTCTAATCATTTAGTTTCCTGAAATTGTATGATATCATTGCTATAATGATTTTAGTGTTATTATTATTGATGCACAGTAGATATGCATAGTTTCAGGGCGCATGTAATAATTTGATACATTCACATAATTTATAAAGATCAAATCAGTGTACTAAGGATATACATTACTTAAATATTTGTCTTTTCTTTATACTAGAACCATTATAATTCTTCTCTTCTATATTTTTAAATATATGAAAGATTTTTATGAGCTATGGTCACCCTGTTGATCTAACACTAGGTTTTATTTCTTCTATCAAATCACACATTTGTCTCCATTAATCCCCATCCCCTTCTCAACCACCAATCTACTCTATATTTTGATGAGATCCAGTTTTTTGTTCCCCTATATGAATGAGAACGTACAATATTTGTCTTTCCACGTTTTTTTCACTTAACATAATGACCTTTAGTCTCATCCCAGTTAACGCAAATGTCAGGATATCATTCATTTTAACTGGGGTGAGACTATATGTCATTGTAGTTTTGATTCATATTTCCCTGATTACTAGTGGTGTTGAGCATTTTCTTATATATCTGTTGGCCATTTGTATGTCATCTTTGAGAAACATCTATTAAGATATTTTGCCTTTCAAATCAGATTACGTGAGGTTTTCATTGCTTTTGATTTCTGTTGACTCTATTATAGGTTTTTGCATTGTAGTTACCATGAGGCTTACTAAAGCATCCCATAAATATAATAGGTTATTTAAAAGAGATGACACTTAGATCACAAAGAACAGAATCAAATTTAAAAAATTTATGAAACCTGGTGGTGCCTGTAGCTAAAGCGGCTAAGACGCCAGACACATACATTAGAGCTGGTGGGATCAAATCCAGCCTGGGCCTGCCAAACAATGACAACTACAACCAAAAAATAGCCAAGTATTTATTATGGCGGGCACCTGTAGTCCCAGCTACTCAGGAGGCTGAAGCAAGAGAATCACTTAAGCCCAGGAGTCTGAGGTTGCTGTGAGCTGTGACACCACAGCATTCTACCCAGGGCTACAACATGAGGCTCTGACTCAAAAAAAAAAAAAAAAAATTAATAAAACCTTTCATACTTGAACTCCATTCCCTCTGTACTGCTACATTCTGAGACACTTTTAGTTGTCTCACTTGACATATTTTTATATTATCTGTCCCTTAGGTTGCTGTAGCTATTTTTGTTTTTGATAGATTTGTTTTTTGGTCTTTACACTAGAGTTATAAGTGAAATGCAAACCACAATTCTGGGTTTGTCCATGCACTTAATTTTACCAGTAGGCTTTAGACCTTTTTTTTTTTTTTTCAACATTAGTAGGTTTCTTTTCTTTTAGATTTTAAACTCTGTAGAATTTCTTGATAGGTCTGGTAGTGGTGAATTCTCTCAGTTTTTTGTCTGAGAAAAATCTTATCTCTCCCTCACATTTGAAGGATATGATATTCTTGAATGATAGTTGAATAACAGTTGTTTTGTTTTTTCTATCAGTCATTTGTAAATGTCATTCCACTCCCTCCTGGCCTGTGCGGGTTTCTGTGGACAAGTCTGTTGTCAGACTAATTGGATAGATAGATAGATAGATAGATAGATAGATAGATAGATAGATAGATAGATAGATAGATAGATAGATTTTATATATATATATATATATATATATTTTTTTTTTTTTTTTGCTTCTTTTCTCTTACTGCTTTGTTCTCAACCTTTGAGAGTTCGATTATTATATGCCTTGGGATAGTCTTATTCAGGTTTAATCTGGTATTCTGTTCCCTTTGTGTACCTGCTTAGTTATACCTTTCTCACATTTTGGAAAGTTTTGTGAAAGTATTTCTTTGAATATTCTTTGTTCCTCTTGTTCTTGCTCAACTCTGTTGAACATCAATAGTTCTTAGATTTAGTCTTTTTAGGTAATTCTCTATATCCTGTAGACAATCTTCATTGCTTTTTATTCTTTTTTCTTTTTTCTACTTTATGTGTGTGTGTGTATACTTTATGATTTGATTTTTTTTCAAATACAAGAGTACCATTTTATTTATTTTTCATTTCAAATTAATATGAGGGAACAAATTTTTAGGTTATATCATCCTCACTTCCTAAAGTTCAAGTTGTAGGAGAGCCCCTCACCCAGGAAGGCGTGCTGAATACCCTGGCATTGCACACATTAGGTGATATCCCACCAAATGCCCTCCCTCCTCCCACCAATCACCCTCCCCACTTCCTCTCCCCTCTCCCTTCTCACCCCTCCACCTTTGCTAGACTATATTTGTGTTTTGTCATTTGTATGAGTGTGTGTTTATATATTGGTTTCATATTAGTATTGTGTACACTTTATCACCCATCTCCAGTAAGATTAGCCCACATCAAAAAATACCAAAGCTGCAGATCCTGGTGTGGATGTGGAGAGAAGAGAACTACTTGTACACTGGTGGTGGGACTGCAAACTAATATAACCTTTATGAAAAGAAGTATGGAGAATTCTCAAAGAACTAAAAGTTGCCTTTCCATTTGATCCTGCAATCCCATTATTAGGTATCTACCCAAAGGAACAAAAATCATTTTATCACAAAGACATTTGCACCAGAAAGTTTTTTGCAGCTCAATTCATAATTGCCAAGGTATGGAAGCTATTTTCAAATAGCCCATCTTTGAGGTCACTGATTCTTTCCTCTGCTTGATCGAGTCTTCTGTTGAGAGCCTCTAATGAATTTTTCAGCTTGGCAAAAGTATTCATCAGTTCTGAGATGTCTTATTGTTTTTTATTATTCAATCTCATGGTTAAATCTCTTTAATGAATATCTTAATTGCTTTTCTGTGTTATCTTTGTGATCACCGAGTTTCCTTAAACCTGCTAGTTTGAATTCTTTGTCAGAGAGCTCACATATCAACATCTCGTTAGCATTAGTTACTGGTTCCTGGCTTTGTCAGTTTGGAGAGATTACGAAATCCTGACACATCTCTAGGTGTCACTGCTGTTTCTTGTGGATTTACATGCATGTCTTTGCATTGATGGATTATTTTTTTTTATTTGTTATTAAATCATAATTGTGTACATTGGTGCAATCATGGAGCACAATGTGCTGACTTCATATACAATCTGAAATATCTTCATTGAACTATTTAACATAGACTACATGGCCTTTTAATCACTATATGAAGACATTTATATTCTACCTTTAGTAATTTTCACTTGTACCCTTGTAAGATGCACCGTAAGTGTGTATACCATGGAATATTATGCAGCCTTAAAGAAAGATGGAGACTTTACTTCTTTTGCATTGATGGGTTATTTATTCCAGTCTTCTCTATCTAGCTTTGTTTTGTTTTTATTGGATATAGTTGCTTAGAGGTTCTTTACCACTCGGTCACTACTTCCTTTTTATCTCTAGGTGTCATTTTAATCAAGCACAAGATCACCTTCACTGTATGAAACAATCAAAGATCAGAGTGTCACCCTTCCCAAGTGGGGGGGGTCTTGAAGGGGATATCCCCGCAATGTGGGAAGGCTGGCTAAGTGTTCATGCCCAGGGGACCTGTGGGACAAACCTCCAACCATGTAAAGCTGGGGAGCCCCTACTCCGATTTGTCATCCCCTTCCACAGCAGAGCAGAGTGACCCTGCCTCCCCTCTTTGTCTCTGCCTGTCCTCTGGGATTTATCTCCCTTCCAGTGCTTCCTGTGGGTTAAGGCACGGCCAAGCCTCCCGTCAGGGAGCCAAAGGTGTTGGGGAACCTGATTGCTACTTTGATTTCTCTTCAGTCCAATGTAGAAACAATGAGTTGGGGGGTATTTTTCCACACATTTGGTGCTGGGAAGAAGGAAGGTCAGGAGTACTCCAAACGTGGGAGTCCAATTCACTTACTGTCTGCTCAAGGCTTTTCCGTGTCTCTGTGACCCCTAGAACTGCCTCATCTTCATATATGAATTCTGGGATATTTCCGGTGGTAATCTCAACACCATATATTTGGCTTTGGTTTCTGTGGGAGTAAGGGAGTAAAGCCAGCTTGTTTCTATGCTACCATTTTAAAATCTGAAATCAGTTGTTTTTTGGTTTTTGTTTTTTTTTAAATACATTTATTTATGGAAGCAGTGAGCAGAGAACATTGATTTGCAATTTCAGGAGCTATAACTGAAAGCTGTTGATTACCGAGCACTATTTGTAACCCAGAGGAAAATTTTAAAACCTTACTTTTGGAGCTTTTGAACACAAGTCACTTCCTCTAACTTCTACTGCCTGGGAGGTGTTGGAAATTTTAAGTATGCGTAGGAGTAATCTCAAGTTCCTTCTGATAATGAATGGTAATTTAGTCTCTGTTCTGGCAATGGCTTCATGACTTGACTTAAAGCAGAGTTTACAATTCATAAGGATACAATCTTAAAAGTATTTCCATTAAGTTACAGATTGCTGCACTTCCATTCTAATATGTACAAATTTGTCTCATATGAAAATTTCTTTAACCTGTATTTCATTTTGTTTGATGCTCAGTGACATATGTTTTGAAACAAGAACATCACATTTTACTGTGAATAGCAATCCAGTATCACTTACCATTTACTTGAGAAAGTAAATACACTGAAAATTAATGTTATAAAACCCCAGCTGGTCTTTTCTTCTGAGTCTTCTGGACCTGAGTTTGGCTCTCTCTCTGAAAAATATTAAAAACTTCCTCGCACCAAATACATTCTCTCCTTCATATAATCAAAAAAAGAGAATTGAAATGCAAATATGTAATTTAATGCTATTTAACGTTGTGTTCCAGTCCCACCTAAAATCCTCGGCATTGCTGCAAGGATGAATGTCCTCTGTCTTGGGAAAGACCAACCTGGTGTAACAGTTTTATTTTACTGGTAGCATATTAGCACAGACAGAGGACAGGATTTACTTAACATCTTTGGCTAAAGAAGCACCAGGATGCAAGTGATCCATGTCTAAGTTCATGATCAGTTTGCTACATCATATCAATTTTGAAAAATATCAAGACATCTAGAAATTCTTAAATCTTGAAATTAGAATACAGATGGCAAGGATGTGCGGGAGAATGATCAACACAGTCAAGATACCTGAGCATTTTATGCCTAGCAGTGCGTTAAGACATGGACAGACATTGGTTCACAAAACAGAAATGGTATGTGCCCATGTGAACTTGACAACCTGATTAGTAGACGAGGAGGGTGGGGTCTTGGTGTGTACCACACCTTTTGGGGGCAAAACACGATTGTAAGAGGGACTTTACCTAACAAATGCAATCAGTGTAACCTGGTTTCTTGTACCCCCAATGAATCCCCAACAATAAAAAAAGAAAGAAAAAATAATGGCAGAGCAGCATACAAGACAGAGAGACAGGGAGGCACCCAACAAAGCATGCTTTAGGAAGCCAGAGACCCTGGTGGACAACCAGGGCTTAATCCTGATGGGGAGCCAGTGTAGAACATGCACCTGAGAGCCACTGCTTTGGAGGTGAGGGAGCAGAGGTATTTATACTCCAACTATTATCAGTTACTGATTGATGGCCATGGCCTGTTAACTCTGGCTCTTCCTGTGGCTCAGTGGTTTCTGGAGATTCAAGTTCTTCAGGGGCTGGAGCAACGTAGACAAATGAATATGGGTGCTGGCACTTGGAAGTCAGCTAGACGAGGTAAGGGGATGGGGGTGGACCAGCAGAGCCTGCCCCACTGCCTGAGTGCATAGAACCATCATCTCCCCACTGCCCGAGCCAGAGACCTGGGGTTTTCTCAGACTGTTCTCCTCAGTGCATAATCCATATCCAATCCATATTGGGCTCTATGGTTCTGCCCTTCATTATCTCTTGAATCCAGTGATTTCTCCCCATCTCCATCCCCTGGTCAAGGCCGCCCATCACTATTGCCTGGATACCTTCAAGTCTCTGTTAGGGGCTGAACTCTGCAGTCTCTCACCCAGCACCTATTTGCTCAGACCTCTCCCAGCCTCACCCAGGTCCCCAGTCATGTTTCCTCTGTGCCACCACCCTGAACCTTTCACTCTGCCCTTTTTCTCACCTTGGGGGCTTTGTATTCACTGTTCCCTCTACCTAGCTCTGCTTTCCCTAACCTGCTCCCCCTTCACCCTCTGACTCATACCTTCTCCAGGTGCCAGCTGACAATCGGAATGTAAGCTGTATCTTGTGTATGCACCAGCTCCACTTAATTGATAGTGGCTCCCTGGAGTGCTGTGTTGAGAAGGATGCTGGAGCCCATCCAGGCTCATTGGGAGTGCTGAGGTTGATTAGCAATGTCTGCCCTGGGCATGGACAGGGGAAGTGGAGCGTCAGGGGGCTACCAGTCCTGGATGCATCAGCAGATTCCACACATCCCTGTCCTCCCTACCACAGTACCCTCTATTCTGTGTCCTAATCGTCACCTATGTACCTGTCTGTCCCATTGGACACTGGGTTCAGTGTTGACAGAAGCATGTACATACTCCACTCCTTCCCAGTCTCCATCGTCTCACAAAATCAGGGCCTTAGCCTCCTTTCGGCCAACCTGGAAGCTCTCAGAGCTGACTCTCAGCACCCACCTGCTCCTTCCTTCTGCCCCTCATTGTCCTGAGTTGTCTGGGTCATCAGCACCCAGGTCCTTGGGTGTCTGGGTCACTGTGCCCAAAGCCCAGGAAAGCAGAGTGTGAGCCAGTGGTGGAGCCATTTCAGGCTGAAAGTTACATTCCTGCTGAGACTGTTTCTGATAAGCAAAGGCTCTGGAGGATGGGGTGGTAGGTGGGTGGTCAGGACCCTCTTCCCTTTCCTCCTGTGATTTAGCAGAGTCATTGATTGAGCAGAGTCTTCGTGCCTAAAGGACAAAGTGGGAATGGATATGGATGTGGGTTTAGGAGATGGGATTTCTTTGGTTTTATTTCATAAACAGTAGTATTTCTTGAGAATTTAAATGTGCCAGACTCTGGTCTAAGGCATTTATCTCACTTAATACTTATAGCAGTACTGAAGATTATCTTGTTATTCATTCCTATTTAAGAGGAAAGGAAACCAGGGCTTTAAGAGGGGAAGAATGTGTCTCTAGTGAGTGGTGGAGTCAGGATTCAGTGTCAAGCCTGCCTGATCCCAAAGCTTGGACTGCAAATCCCTGTGCTCTGCTCTGGGCAAGGCTAAAGTCCCCTCAGGGCACATAGGAACAGTCTAGGGTAGTGCTTAAGAAGGTGAACTCTGGAGCCAGGCTTTCAGGGTTCAAGTCCCAGGTATGCCATTTCTTAGCAGAGTGATCTTGGTTGAATTTCTTAACAGTTCTATACCTTGGATTCCTCTTCTGTAAAATGGGTATTAATTATAAGTACCTAGCTTTTAAGAGTTGTTAAGAGTATTAAATGAGTCAACATTGATAACTTAGTACTATCAGTGCTTGGTTCATGACAAATTTTTGATAAATAACAAAATAGATAAAATCCCCAGCTTCATGCTCACAAGCCACAGTCTCATGGAGGGGCCAGGTGTGGAAATGTCTCACATGCTTGAAAAGCTGGAGTCAGGATTATGTGATATGGTGTATCCTGGCACATGGGCAATTCTGCTACGACACTTATTTTGAAAATAAGAATTTGTTACAACGTGATTGAAGTATTAGGAAAGAATTTGCATACAACACAATTTTCACATTTGCTCGGTCAGATACATTCTTGTCCATGAGAAGCACTAAGTGAAGGCAGAAATCTGCACCTGGGTAAGAATATACAAAATGCACACCCAGGACACACCCTCCTCTCTCTCAGTTTACAGTGTGTGAGCCACACTCGTCCACACCTGGCAGCATCAGCCTCCATCCCATTTCATCTTTTTCCTAAGCCATTTGCTCCAGCCCTTCTGACACCCACTTCCACTGGCAAACTTCAGGTTATTTTCAAGGTCAAGTGCCATTTTGATTGTAGTATTTATGCATTTCTTAACCATTTAACATGTATAAAACTATGCTGTTTTTATTGTGTTCCTGTCTTGTCTTCTTCTTTTTCCTTTTTTTTTGATGTGATACTGACCCCATTTTCCCCATAGGCTCTGTGATTTTTATAGCAGGCCTTTGCATTGCACAGTAATTTTTAGGAACACTTATTTCACATTGCACCAGAATTGACTATGTTGTAGGCTCAGCAAGTTTTGGGGAAGGTGGACGTATGGGTTGTATGTTAGGGGGTGGGCAGTGAGTGGATAAACAGGAAGCCCATAAGCTGCTAAAACCTTTCAGAACCACATAACCTATAATCACCATGAGGGCTATGCAACCTTTTAATTTCTGATCCAACTGGAAAAGAGAATGGAGTCAAACCCCCGAATAACCCAATCACTTCTTTAACCATCAAGAACACAAAAAAAGCTAGGGGCCAAACCAGGCTCAGAGGTTAATAATAAAAGACAAATGGGTTTCATCTCCATAAACAAAAGTAACAGGATTTGAAATGCAGGAAATCTCATTTCACCATTAACACAGAATAAAAGGCCAGTGGAATATGGGTTGTAATCTTGTTTTAGGGCTCTGCCTTTGCCCAAGTGGCACATGTCCCTGGCAGGAGGCTGCTGCTGCTACAGTGTTTCCTCCACTGTCCCCAGACAGCCTGGGCTTGGTCTCACACGTAGACCCTGCACTTTTTAACAGGTCTGGCATAGAAATGCTATGAAAATGCCAAGAAGAGGAGAGGAAGCTCTCCAAGGCCGGTGGTAGCACCAGCAGGTCATGGTCTCTCATTCTTGATGCATTCAGCAGACACTCTGTACTAAGCACCTTGCTAATGGGTCCTGTAGCAGATATTTGAGAAACACGTAAAACTGATACAGCCAACTAAATGGCATGCAGTGTCATTTGCAGATAAGAACATTGAAGTGCAGACACAGAGATCATAGCACCTCGTCAGAGGTCACACAACAGGCTGTTGGCCAGCAGATCTGATTTTGTAGTCTCTGCTTCCTTTCCTACTCCAAGGAAGATCCCAGGGTGGAGTAAGGTCTCCACTGCTGTTGCACCTCTGGTCAGCAGGGACCGGCCACCACTTTATTCCTCCTTCCTCCAGTCCCTGGGGGATGTGATAGCGCATTCAGGGTTTCTGGGGCATCAGCCTGGTTCCTTGGCAGCCAGTGAGGCTCCCTGGGATGGGAAATCAGGCAGCCGCCCAGATATTATAAACAATTACTGCTAATTACCAGGCCTGCCAGTTCCCCATTGTCTGCTCACAATCCCACCAGGAACTGAGGAGCAGACAATGATGATGTTGGAGGAAACTTTCAATTTCGGGCTGCGGAAGCCTTGCTCTGCCTTGGAGGCTGGGCTCCCTCATGCCTTGGAACCCATGAGGCCTCATTTTTCAGGCTTTTGGAGCCCAGATCCTCCTTATGAGATGGAGCCTGGACCCCTCAGATGACTAGGAAGGCAGGGTGGGAAAGAGACCCAGGGCATGGAGGAAAAGCTGGGGCACTAGCTCTAGAGGGCCTAGAGTTGAAGCCCCAGGACTGTTCATTAAGGGTCTTTGGTTTTGGAAGAATAGTGGGTATACATTTCGGTCCCTAGACATTTAGGTGATTTTATTTTTTCCATACTTAAAAAAAAAACAAACCTATGGCATAATTGTTAAGATAATAGACTCAGAAGCCTGCTGCCTGGGTTCCAATTCTACTCAGCTTCTGCCTTGGGTTGGCATCTTCCTGAGTAGACTAACACAGAGATCCATGTGGGAACTAGTTATTGGCCAGGTGGTCCCTAGGACCCTAGCATGGGACTCATGAAGAATGAGACGGAAAGGTAAAGGGCGGGTAATCAAGGCTTTAGTTATATAAGTCAATAACAACAACAACAATAAGAATAATTTTATTATTATTTTGCTTAAGCCTGTTTCAGTAAGATTTCTCCCTCCCTTTTACCTCTGTAAGTATTTCTTTCCCATCTCTGAAATGGGAATAATTATTCTTGTTGTTATTGACTCATATAACCAAAAGATGAAGTATCTTGCTTCAGGTAGAGCTTGATCCAAGAGATCACACAATGCCATCATTCTTTTTTTTTTTTTTTTTTTTTGAGACAGAGTCTCAAGCTGTCACCCTGGATAGAGTGCTGTGGCATCACAGCTCACAATTCCTGGGATCAAGCGAGTCTCTTGCCTCCACCTCCCAAATAGCTGGGACTACAGGCACCCGCCACAACACCCGGCCATTTTTTGGTTGCAGCCATCGTTGTTTGGTGGGCCTGGGCTGGATTCGAACCTGCCAGCTCAGGTGTACATGGCTGGCGCCTTAGCCCATTGAGCCACAGGCGCCGAGCCAATGCCATCATTCTGATGGCTTCATTCTTGGGATCCAGGTGGTAGCAAGATAGCTGACAGAAGTTCTAGTCCTGTATTTCAGTCTCGAGTCTGGTGGTAAAGGAGAACTTTTTACTCCCCATGGTTCAAACAAAACTTCCAGGACAGATTCTTACTGGCAGAATTGGGCCACATGCATGCCTCAGAGCCAGTCACTAGCCAAGGGGAAAGAATGCTCTGATTGGCCAGGCTGAGCTGGATCTGTTCCACCTTACTGCAATCACATGCCATGGGGAGGGAGCTCCCAGAGGAAATTTGAGGTCTGGTTGCCAAAGAAGGGAAGTGGATACTGGGCAGCTCAGCAGCAGTAACAAATGCTCACCTCGGAGTCCACAGCCACTGGTCCACTCCATCTCAAATTTGCATGTGCAAATGGGTTGTGTTAAAATTCAGACTCTGCTTTAGCAGCTGGGGATGAAGTGGTTTCTGTGTAGCTCCCAGGGGATGCTGGTGGTGCTTGTCTCTGGACCACACTGAGTAATCAGGGCCCTAAACCTCATGAGCCAGGGATTTGACAGACTTCATTTCCCTGATTTTTGCAGTCACTGCAGGAGGTGAATAGCAGGATATCCATTTCATGGAGCTGGAACCTCAGGCTTAGTTAGCAAGGAGAGGTAGGGGGACAGGTGTAGACACAATGCCATGGACTAAGAAGTGTTCTGGGGCTGCTCCCCTGAGCCATTGGAGTTGTCATTAAGCTCCCGGAAACATTTGTCTCATCTTTTCTTGCAGCCTTAACTATGGAGGAGTTTGCCTGGCATCAGACGCACAATTCAGTGACTTCCTGGGCAGCATGGGGCCAGCACAGTTTGTGGGCCGCCAGACCCTGGCCACCACGCCCATGGGTGAGTGCCCCAAGGCCTGTTCCACAGGGACTGGGGTGGAGGTAGGGAGGGCCCAGTGTCTGTCTCTCTTGCCCCTCTGCCTACTGATACATCTTCAGAGTATCCAGGGTGGAGCCCAGTACACACTGCTAAACCCTTGGGGTAGGGAGCCCTTGGAGTCGGAGCTAGTTCTGGTCTTATTTGGGCTGGGTATGGGGAAGGAGTTTTCATCCCCAAGTAGAAGGGAGAGACCCTTTCTTGAACTTCTGAACCATTTCCCAATCTCATCTCTTGGGGCCTCTTGTAGGAGACGTGGAAATTGGCTTGCAGGAACGGAACGGTCAGCTAGAAGTGGACATCATCCAGGCTCGGGGACTGACGGCCAAGCCAGGCTCCAAGTCACTCCCAGGTTTGGGACCCCCCTCTGCAAGGCAGGGCTGGAGGTTGGGGAGGATATCCTAAGGGGTATTTAGGGACTAGAAAAGAAAAAACTGTGCCTCAACTGTATAGGACATCCCCCCCTCCACTGGTCCCAATTCTAGTATCTTACGTGGAACTGGTGGTTTGGGGTTTGTTTGAGGCCGCAGTTGTGATGGTCTCTTGACAGTGCTGGTCTCCCCCACTAGACTGAGCAGGAAGGCAGGGCCATCTTTCCTATTTAATGTTGTACCCCAGTGCCAAACAGTGTACTTGGCATAGGGTGGGTGCACAGCAAGAACCTGTGAAGTGATTGGGTCACCAATTGAGTGTACAAGCCAAGCACAGGGTGGGCGAGCCATGGATTACGAGGGGAAGCAGGCACATTCAGAGGAGGCAAAGGAAGGGGGAGGATGTTGGTCTGGACCAGCAGAGGAGGTAGGGTGGGCCCCACCTAACCCTCGCTGCACCTGCCCCTACCCTCGACTCCCACCTGCTCCTGTTATATCCTCCCTGGACCCCATGGAGCTACTTCTGTTCCCAGGCAGTAGCTGGGCAGCCTTGCTCTGTTGTGCCCAATGAGAAGCCAGACTAGAACTCACCCCCATGGGCCTCTCTCCCCAGCGGCCTACATCAAGGCCTACCTGCTAGAGAATGGTGTCTGCATTGCCAAGAAGAAGACCAAAGTCGCTCGCAAGTCGCTGGACCCACTGTATAACCAGGTGCTGCTGTTTCCCGAGAGTCCCCAGGGCAAAGTCCTGCAGGTGAGGGGCACTGGCGTGTGTGTGCAATACCAGAATGGGGGGGACCCTGGGGAAGGGTCTTTGGAGGGCGTCACCTGGAGGAAATAGGCACTATGGTCGATCTGAGCTCCACAACTTACTGCATAACTTTGAACAAGTTCCCTTCTGAGTCTCAGTTTCTTTTTTTGTTCTTGTTTTCTTGTTTTTCTTTTTTTGAAACACAGTCTCACTATGTTGCCCTCAGTAAAGTGCCATGGCATCGCAGCTCATAGCAACCTCCAACTCTTGGGCTTAAGCAATTCCCTTGCCTCGGCCTCCCAAGTAGCTGGGACTATAGGCACCTGCCACAACGCCCAGCTATTGTTTAGTTGCAGCTGTTATTGTTGTTTAGCAGGCCCAGACCGGGTTCGAACACACCTGCCTTGGTGTATGTGGCTGGTGCCCTAACCACTCAGCTAGGGGTGCCGAGCTGAGCCTCAGTTTCTTTATCAGTAAAGTGGGGATATGATTAGCCCCTGCCTGATAACATCACCATGACAGTGGAATGTGTGCTTCGTGCAGGAAAAGTATTTGTGCAAGTTTGGCATGTAATAAGAACTCTGCCAGTGGCTATTATCATCATCAACCACAGTGATACCAACCTAGAGCCCATTGAGGACCCCACATTAGGGAGGGTTCTAGTGGTTACCCAAGCCTGGGACTAGAAGCAGCTGCCCATCCTGGGAGAAGACATGTGCGCACTCTCTCAGCTACCATTTCGGTCCTTCTGGCTTGCACCTTAATTCTTGCATCCAACGTGGGCAGGCAAAGCAACTAAGGGCAGGGTGCAAGTATTACAGGTTGCCGAGATAGTTGGGGACTTTGCCAAACTGGGAAGCCCAGGTCCTGTCTAGGGCAGAGTTTTTCTTTTTTCTTTTTTTTTTTTAATTTCAAGTTAATGTGAGGTCAAAATATTTGAATTTGTCAGGTAGAGTCCCTCTCGTAGTTATGTCCCACACTCAAAAGGTATATAGGGTAGAGTTTTTGAACCTATAGGTTGAGACCCACTAGTGAGTTGTGAAATCTCTTTAGTAGGTCTCAACAGGCTTTTTTAGTTTTAATGGAATAGGAAAGAAAACATTTATCACTGTTAGCAAGGTGAATATTATTTGTTGGGGGACTTGCTTCCATTACGCATTCCATGTGTGCTCTGGGTGGGGTGGTTAACATTTTCCTGTATATCCCTGTGAGAAATGTTGGGGAGAATGCTACTCCTCGAGAGTATTCAGACACCATTTAACATAATCAGAAGACCACCTGGGAGCCACATCTGGCTTGTGCACTCTGGCCCCCACATCTTTAGGGAAACCTTGGTGCCTGTCCCTGCAAGGAGTAGGAAAACAGAAGGCAGAGATGGGGTCCCCGAAGCTGGGTGCTCTACCCAGAGCAGGACAGACCTATGAGTGACATTCCTAGAGTCTCTCTTTGTCTAAGTTTCCTCCTTTTACAAGGACACCAGTCAAACTGGAGTAGGACCCACCCAAACAGCTTCGTTTTAACTTAATCACCTCTTTAAAGGCCTTATCGCCAACTTCAGCTGCATTCTGGGGTACTGGGGCTTAGGGCTTCAACATACAAATTTTGGAGGAACACAGTTCAGCCCGTAACACCAGTGAAAAGGAATCCATCCATGCGCTAGAAGTGAGTTTCTGATTAGTGCCTAAGGACCACGGAAGACTTACTAGTTGAGTGACCCCGGGCAAATGACTTGCCTTCTCTGAGCCTGGGTTTAAGCAGCTATGAAATCAAATCATTTTTTGGAGGGTTGTTGGGAAGTTTTGCCACAGAGCAGTTCCTCATATAGCAAATGATAATAATGTCAGCCCCTGTTTTAATGTTCCCCGTGTGCTTGAGGGGCAGCCGACAGCTTCCAGTGAGGCAAGCTGAGCAGGGATTTACAAACAAGGACACTGAGGCTCAGTGAGGTTAAATAACTCTCCCAGAACCACATATCCCAGTAAGCAGCAGAGCTAAGATTTGAACCTACATATGTCTGACTCCAAAGGCTGGGCTTTAAGCCACCAGGCTCCAGCTGCCTGCACAGAGCGGGTGAAGTTAGGAGCTGCTGAGATGCAGAATGGGGCTAGAAGCAGCTGCCCATCCTGTCCATTGAGTAACTCCAAGACCAGGAACTAGTTGATCAGGAACTGCAGAAGGTCCAGCAGAAGGCAATGGGTAGGATGGAAGAAGGTACACTGCACCAGCCACTTTGGAAACTGTTTCACAGGGAAGGTTTCTGAGGATCTGGAATCAGAGGGCCTGTGGGAGAATGGTCAAGGAACTTATGGTGTAGGATCAGCCCTCCAGGCCTGGGTTTGAAGAGAGGGCATGTGGAGGATGGAGTGGAGAGGGCAAGATCGGAGGCTGGAAGCCAGTCACTTGGACAAGTAATCACTGGCGCTGAAGCTGGGAAAATACAGTAGGGCTTGAGCAATTTTATGGAAGTGGAATTCACAGGACTCAGATAAACGGGACACGGAGCAACCCAGGCTCTAATTCTGGGCCTGTGAGTGTTATTGGCAGGATTCGAACTGCTGTGTCTGTTGCCCCACAGGTGATCGTGTGGGGGAACTACGGGCGGATGGAGCGGAAGCAGTTCATGGGCGTGGCACGCGTGCTGCTGGAGGAGCTGGACTTGACCACCCTGGCCGTGGGCTGGTACAAGCTCTTCCCCACCTCCTCCATGGTGGACCCAGCCACGGGCCCCCTGCTCCGGCAGGCATCTCAGTTGTCCCTGGAGAGCACCGTGGGGCCCTGCGGAGAGCGATCTTAGTGCTGAGGATGGAGAGGGTCTCCCCAAAAGGGCCTGGGGACCGCCCAGCCCTGATCTGGACCCCAGGCCCAGGGGCACACTGGACAGGAGGACGGGGTTCTCCCCCAAAGTGGGGAAGCAGAATGGGGAGACCTGCCCCCCTTGGGCCCCTCCTCACCCCTTCTTTGCCTCCTACTCCCTGAGACCTTCCCTCTCCCAAAGGGATTGGCTATACTTTTGACTGGGCTGGTTCTTGACTTGGTGGATATGGCTGCAATCTGGAGAAAGGAGAGACTGAGGTGGCAGAGCAAATCACTCTCCTGCCCCAAACACTGTTCACTTCTCCCCCTTTTTGCCTCTTCGGAAGCTCGCTGCCCGGAGCCAAGTCCAGAACCCGGCCGGCCATCTCCATGGTGCCAATTACCAGCAAGTGTCTTTCCTGCGGCACCGGGTTCAGGCAGCTATTCCTGCCCCAGAGCTGTCGGGGCAGCTTTGCAAGGATCCGGAGCCAGCTCCCAGAGGCCCGGAGCCCCGCAATGAAGAGGAGCTCGGGCTTCCTTTTGCCTGCCCATAGAAAGAGCTTTGCTGCAGCCCGTCCGAGTCCATCTGTCCGTCCCCTCCTGGCTGCTCCTCTTCTGGTGGCTCTAGGATTTGGGGTCCAGCAGGGATCAAAAGAAAGGAGGAGTACTCGGGCCCTGGCATAGACCCCCCAGGGTGCCTTGCTCCATGGGATTGCAACAGGCTAGTTTGAGAACTATTGGTGGTCTGGAAAGAACATTGTTGTCTGTGTTTTGGTGGAGAAGCTCTATGACCCCAAGTTTCCAGAACTCCAAGCCTAGAGGGCTCGCTGTCTCTGCATTTGCAGGATGTTGGGTTGGAGGGGGAGGCTGAGGAAAGCTGGGATTGGGACTGTTGGTGCCAGGGTAAGAGTTTCCCAAATAGAAGAACCCCTCTTGTTGGATGAGGTCAAAGGTTATCTTGTCTACCCCTCTGCCTCCAGGCTAGGGGCCTGGGGAGGCAATAGAGCCCCCCTATTTTAGTCTTTTTTAACTAACCATTCTGTACTAAGGGCAGAACCCACTGCCTCGGCCTCAATTACCTTGGCTCAAGGAAAGATGGTGGTAGGAGAGAAAGAGGATGAAGAGGTTTGAGTGTAAAAATTGGGAGATTCCTTCCCAAGCAGGCCTGGGTTGCTGCCTTCCCAGCCTGGCCCTCCCTGGGGCCTGTGGGAGCCCTTTTGCATGCAAGGGAGGACATAAGCTGGCCCCTCTTTATAGAAGCACATTTCTGCCAACCTCCCCTGGAAGGCACCCAGCAGCCTACCGCTCCTCTGTACCTAGTCCCTGCTGTGTAGGGCGTAGTCCAGGTTAGCTGGGTAGAGTTAGTGTTACAAGCCTTGGGGCCTGTTCTTAGCTCATACATAGTCCTTACAGAGCCCCAGGTCGGTGGGGAGGAGACACAAGAACATTCCAGGAGACCACTGTCTCCTTGCTGGCCTGGGCCTGTGGTGGCCAGCCTCTCCTCCCCTCCCTCCTTCTTTTCCCTATCCCCATAGGGTTGTAGATGGAGCTGCCCTTAGAATCATGTTCTGATTTATTATCCTTGGTCCTGACTTTCTTTACAAGGCACTCCTTATGATTGTGAGGCCTTGGCAGAGGGGGCCTGGTCCTCACTAGAAGGTGTCATTTTCCACTGAGGACACCCAGACTGTCTTTGGTCCCACCCTGTTCTTGGTCCTGCCAGGCGATTCCTTCCACCTAGAAACTTTTTCCTGCCCCCGGCTTGTTTTAGCCCTGGGGTATCCTTTAAAGCCCTGGTGGAGAGTTACAGCGCCTCCTTGGAGCATCTTATGCTGCACTGGGAAGAGGAATCGCGGAGGCCCCTCCTATCCAGGATCTCAAGGCTGAGGGCAGGTGGGAGCAGGGCTCTGGGTGGAATCAACCCCTCCCTCATTTGTGTTTTTAACCAGTGTGATTTCTCTGCTGTTTGTTTATTACTCACCATTTAGAATATTTTGAGCCAGGAAAGCGACTTCTCTCTCCAGCCAGCACTGCTATGGTTGTTCAGAGGTAGCTTTTCAAAGATGGGGCAGAGGCTGGCTGTCCCAACCAGAGGGGGAGAGGGCTCGGCCCTGGCAGCCTGAGCCCACCCTCTGATGGCCACACAGCCTTTATAAAGAGAGAGAAAGCTCCGAAGCAATAACACCCTGGGGGTCAGCAAGGGCCCCCTCAATGATTTTCTTGTTTGTTCTGTGAAATCTCACTCACCTCCTGGAGGGGTGGGGTGGCTGGGGCTGGAGCCCTATTTCTTTGTGTCATCATTGTGAGCACAAGCCCCCCTTAGACGGGGCTGTGACCATCAGGTGTGGGAACCACCGTCTGTCCTCACCAAGGGATGGGGGTTTGGGGAGGGAAGTGATATTTTCATTAGCTTTGGGGAATCTTCAAGTCCCAAAATCTTCAAGCCCAGTCTGTCCCTGCTGTTGTCTAATCCTTTGCCAGCTCAAATTTCATCATTCAGGGAGCAGCAGAGAGGGTGGAGTTTGAGGCCTGGGGTCTTCAGCGGCTGATTTTATTTTCAATCTCAAGGCCAAGATCACACACAGAGGTACCATGGAAGGGAACCATTTGTACTTTCCTTCTCCAGAATCCCCTTCATACTAAAGGGAAGGGGCCTTTGGGCTCATTAGTCCATCTTCATTTTACAAACAAGGAGGGGAGGCCACAGCACGGGGGAGGAGCCACCCCTGGGGTTACCTGTGCATTCAGTGGCACCCCTACCTGGTCTCCAGGCAGGAGGAGGTAGGGGCCCCCCTACCCACACTTCTTCCTCCCTTCACTTAGGCACCTCCTAGTGGCCTGAGAACATGGGCAGGGCAAGTTGTAGCCCATCAAAAATGTTAGGAAACAGGGGCCCAGAAACAGGAAGTGACTCAGCCAAGACCCCTCAGCAAGTGTGCACAGAGTGGACAGAAGTAGGACTCTATGGCTTGTACTTCAGGTGACAGGAAGACGTGTTACCTTCATGGGCGGTAACTTCTGGGCTTGGGTTTGGGAAAGGATTGCCAGGGAGGCCAAGCTATCCTGGTGGTCTTGCTCAGCTGACTGAGGGTCTGTAGGATTTGATCCAGGTCTTGCTGTCTGGATGGAGAATCCTGCTGAGGGGCTGTAACCTCTCTGGGACCAACTGGAGAGAGAGTTAAGAAACACCTGCTCCTTCCTGTGGCTGGGAGCACCAAGGGGCAGTATGGTGCTCCTCAGCTTGGGGATATCCTCCCAAACCTTCGGGTGTAATGAGTCCTAGCCCTCCCCTAGTGTTTTTCAAACTTGTTTTCAGAGTGCTTTTACCTTGAGTGTGTCCTTTGGCCCTCACAAGAGCCCCTGGGTAGTAGGTGAAGGCCTTTGCTGTTGAAGGCCTTGGCAGGGAGGTGTTTGCCTGAGGTCCCACTTAGGCAAGTCAGTGGCTGAGCCAGACCTAGAACTTGGTTCCTCAGCAGTTCAGGGCTCTTCTGTACGGGGAGGTGAAGGGGATAGTTTCTTGGGTGGTTGTGCATTCTGCAAGCTGGCTGACTATACCATTCCTTAAAGCAGGAGCTCCTGGGTGCATTTCAGCATCAGAAACAGCACCAAGTCTCGTCCTCTTTGGAGGCACAGCTGTTGCATCAGGCAAGGTCACCTGCATTTATTTATTGAGCAGCAGCAGTGCCAAGCCCAGAGGACTGAGCTTGTTCCTCTGTAGTGATTCCAAGGCCCTCTGGGAGGGCCCCGCATCTGTAGAGCAGCACTTCAGAGTGGACAGGTGTCCATGAGCTCCCAACTCTCAACCCTTATGAGATGGGCTGGTGGTACCCATTTTACCCAGAGCTTCTGTGAGGACAAAGTGAAAACTTGAACCCAGGGCTATGGGCATTGCCTCTGGAGCCAGTTCCCTCTATGGCTGCCTCCTGAGGGGGTGGTGGGAAGGCAGGGCCCTGGGTCCTCAGGCTGGGGGCCTCTCTTCATCCACCCACCTTTCCCCTCATTCCCTCTGGGGGAGCAGGAGCTGCCCAGGCCTTTGGGGAGGGAGGGTTTCCAGAGCCCCTGGGTTGCAGTGGGTCACATTGCATTGTGTTCATGACCATGTAGCTCATGTTGAAAATTAAAAGTTTTTGGCTTTTCTAACCTGACTTGCTCTTGCTTTGCATTGAAACAGTTCTAGCTGGGAAGCTAAGGAAGTTGGTGCTTTAAGGGGCTAAGTGTGACAGGATTCTAGGGCACCACTGTATGGGCTTTGTTAATGCCTCCTGTGGTGCAGGGGCCCATTCCAGAAAGCCCTGCCAGAGATGCAGAGAGGGGCAGGGATTCTGAGTGAGCCCTCTTTACAGATGTGGAGCCTGAGCTCAGGGAGGGGATGCAATCCCCCAAGGTCACACTGCTGGTGATTGAGAGCTTATATCACAGCATTTGGCTGTGTCCAAGTCCATGTGAGCCAGTTCCACACCACACACTAGGCACAGAGGACAAAAGATGGCTTAAACAGGTCATAGGCTGGCTAACTTGTCCACAAAGGGCCATGGGCAGCACCTTTGGCCATCTCTGTTCCTAGGGCTTGCCGTGTATCTGGCCTCACCCATTCCGGTGAGGATTCCAGGATTGAGAGTCGTGCATTTCTCCTACAACACGGAAAACAGAAAAGTTGCTCTGAAGGGCCAGCTGGTAACATGGACCTGCACAGAGCCTCTCCTGGGTGTTGATGTGGCCACTCATTCCTACAAACTGGACTACAAGGGATTTGCTCCTACGGGGTGGCTGTAGAGTCTGGCTTGTGCTTCAATATATTTTTGGAGAGGAGGGAGGGGACTAGCCACAGAAGATGATGAGAAGCTGCTTGTGGTGGAAGACAGCACTGAGGCCCCTCACCCTCCCTCCCCAAGCCCTGAGGAGGGTGCACAGGGAGATGAAGCCGGTCCCTGCCATTCCAGGTCCAACTCCGGCCCAGGGCTGTCAGATGGACCTCCGCCGGGCTCGGGGCGAGTCTGTCTCACCGCTGCTGTGCCCGGCCTCAGGGCTCGAGGGGGGCGAGAAGCCCAGATTGTCGCGGGCGCATGTCTCCAGTTGATGCACACGGTGGGAGACCGAGGCGGAGCCCCCGGGGTGGGGCGGGCTGCGGGGCCGAGCGAGGCCGCTGCTCCCGGGCGCCCCCAGGCGGCGCAAGCTGGCGCGGCAGGCAGCGCGCTGGGGCTGGTCGGCGCTGGCTGCGAGGAAGCGCAGTACCACCAGGTTGAGGAAGGCGCCGATGACCGTGAGCCCCAAGAGGATGTAGAGAAAGCTGAAGGCCACGTACGGCGGCTTCCTCTGCAGCGCCTCGTCGCTCTGCAGCGCCACAAAGTCACCGAAGCCGATGGTGGTGAGGGTGATGAAGCAGTAATAATAGGCGTGGAAGAAGGTCCAGCCCTCGAAGTGCGCGAAAGCGGCGGCCCCGAGCGCCAGGGTGGCGACGCACGCCAGCAGCCCGGCCACCACCATGTTCTGGGTGGACACGCGCGGTCGCCGCAGGCCCACGCAGCGCTTGGCCGCCAGCAGGAGGCGCCACACCAGCGCGTTCAGCCGCTCGCCCAGGCTCTGGAAGGTGACCAGCGTCAGGGGGATGCCCAGCAGCGCATAGAACATGCAGAAGACCTTGCCCGAGTCCGTGACCGGCGCAGCGTGGCCGTACCCTGTGCGGGGAGAGCGGAGGGACCGCTAGTGAGTGTCCAGCTCCATCCCACAATATCCTCGCCGCCAGCCTGCTTGCCAGGTGCCCCGCCCCATCCTCGGCGCCCGGCAAGAGCGTCTTCAAATACTAGTTCTATCTGGGTCATTCCTCGGCTTTAAAACCCTGCGTGGCTGTTCATAATCGCCCCCAAACTGGAAACTAGCAAAATCTGCCTCACCTACGTTTACATCTAAACGATGGAACCCTTTTCAGTGACAGAAAGGATGAACTACTCTTAACTTGCAGCAACGAAGGGCCGATCTCAAATATATTATGCCAAGTGGAAGCTCAAACTGCTGCAGGGTTCCGTTTAAATGACATTCGGGAAAACGGCAAAACCATGGGGACAGAGAACAAATCTGAGGTTGCCAGTCATTGCGGTTGGGGGAGAGGTTATCTCCCTGTCAATTGCATGACAGAATTTTGGGGGATGATGGAAATGTCTTGGTCATGGCTGCAGGTATGCAACAGGTATTCATTTATCAGAACTCACAGAAGTGTACACTGAAAGAGTGGTGAATTTTGCTGTATGTAAATTATGCCTTGAAAAAATAAAACAAAACCTTTTGTGCTTTCCCAGTATCCACAGGAAAGTCCCAGTTCTCACGTGGTGTCCAAGCTCCATCCTGAAAACCTCCCACCTCTCCAGTTTCACCCCCTTCTCCTTACATCCCACATTCCAGCAACACCCCTGGCTGTTTCCCCAACCTGCACGTCCCACCACCACATGCCTTAAGTTTTTTTTTCCCTCCCTTGGATTGTCCTGTTCTCCCCTCCCCTCCCCCAGTCTCAGCCTCCCCTTCCACCATTCAGCCAGCTCTTGCCAAACTCCTCTTGGTTCTGGCTTAGTTCGGTGTGGTGATTCTTTACTGGGTCCCCTCACTGTAGGTGATCTAAACATGATGGCTTTCTCGAGTCCTGAAGCGGTGCTATCACTGGGGAGTCAGTGGACATGTGCCTTTTCTAGCTTCCATGGTGTTCTCTAAGGGGCCCATACCCCAGGAAAAGTCAGGTAGATCTTCCCCAACAGAATATACCTCCTCTAGCAAATTGGCACCGTCTATCAAAAAATTAAAATATATAAACCTTTTGACCTGTGAAATTCCACAGTTAAGAATTTAGCTCTAGGCTCAGCACCTGTAGCTCAAGTGGCTAAGGCGCCAGCCACATACACCAGAGCTGGCGGGTCCGAATCCAGCCGGGGCCTGCCAAACAACAATGACAACTACAACAAAACATAGCCAGGCGTTGTGGTGGGCGCCTGTAGTCCCAGCTACTTGGGAGGCCGAGGCAAGAGAATCGCTTAAGCCCAGGAGCTGGAGGTTGCTGTGAGCTGTGATGCCACAGCACTCTACCCATGGTGACAGCTTGAGGCTCTGTCTCAAAAAAAAAAAAAAAGTTAGCTCCAATATACGCACCCACGTGTCTGTGCACATGGGTCATCAATGTAGCACGGTTGGTCATAGCAAAAGATGAATAGCAACCACCTCAGTGTCAATCAACCTGGTTAAATAAATTACCATGCATCCAAGTGATGGAATACTACACAGCAGCAGTTCCCAATTGGGAATGGTTTGCCCTGGAGGGAACATTTGGCAATATCTGGAGACATTATGTTTGTCACAAAAGGGGGTGCAGAGGCCAGGCATAGTACTAAACATCTTTCAACACACAAGACTGCCTCCCATAGCCCATAATGTCAGGAGTTCCGAGGATGAGAAACTCTGCTAAACAGCCATGAAAAGGAGGATGCAGCTTTTTAGGAACCGAGATAAAAACATCACCAAAATATATTAAGTGAAAAAAGCAAGAGGCAAAGCAGTGTGTGTAATATAATGTCTATATAACATGCAAGATATATATATATATATATATAGAGAGAGAGAGAGAGAGAGAGAGAGAGAGAGAGAATGAATATATCTGGAAGGTTGAGAAACCGATAAGTGTATTTGATCCAGGGAAAGAGATGTATGAGCTGAGAGTCAGGATGGGAGAATTCCTTTGCATCCCAAACGCTTTTGTACCCCGTGAAGTGTGTGCTAAATGCACACAATTTTAAATTGCACACGAACTTTATGGCCGCCCTGTATAACATTCATATTATCCCAATAGATATATCAGGGTTGCCAAAAAATGTATATGTATTACAAGAGATGTTACCTATGTATTACACATATTACTTATATACTCTGAGCTCCCCTAGTAATTGCAGGAGTCAAACGTGACTGTATTCATCTTTTGTTATTGGTATATATTACCACAATTTTAGTAATTATTTCCTTTCTTAATATGTCGTATACATTTTTTGGCACCCTCTGTATTTAAAGACCTATGGCTCCACGTCCACATTTTGAATGCCTTGTCCCTATTATTTAGCAGGGTAGAGTAGGGGGTGGATCTGCCCATCAGAAGACTATGAGCTCTTTGAGGGCAGGGACCATGGTGGTCACTTCTCTATGGCCTTAATCACCAGTGCCCTTTACAGAGCCTGACACAGACTACAGGCTCTGTGACAGTTTCCTGACTCAAACCAAGCTGAAAGGGCACTAGTGTGAGACGGACAGGGGCCTCTTTAATAACAAGAAGCCAGGAAGTGCTGCTTTTAGCTGTTTAGGGCTGACAGGTTTTGGCAGAGAGTGAAATGAACAATGATAATAATAACTAAACATGGTAGGTACTCTATATAGATTATCCTTTTTTTTTTTTTTTTTTAAGACAGAGTCTCATTTTATCGCCCTCGGTAGAGTGCCGTGGCATCACACAGCTCACAGCAACCTCCAACTCCTGGGCTTAGGCGATTCTCTTGCCTCAGCCTCCTGAGTAGCTGGGACTACAGGCACCCACCAGAACGCCTGGCTATTTTTTGTTGCAGTTTGGCCGGGGCTAGGTTCGAACCTACCACCCTTGGTATATGGGGCCGGTGCCCT